>OX632359.1:3299885-3352385 GCA_951751655.1 Ophion costatus
CAAACATAAATCAAAATATGCATTTTCAGGCGACCTTTTGCCCCAGACGTGAAGACACGTCCGATAAATCTCAAAGTTTTCACAACTCGTTAGTGGGCGTACATAAATTACGTAACGAAATTGGGGGGGGGGGGGGGGCAGGGGCTGGCGTTACGTCACGATTTTAGAACTGCTAGAAATAGCAAAATTTCTGCATGTTCAAGTTAAAAAATTTTAATCTCATCGTTCAGAAGAGATGAAGTTCAAGCCCTTATTATTTTGAGAAATATAATGACGATGAAAAACCGTCATATTGCTCGCGACTCGCTACTTTAATGTAAGCATCAATATTCTAGAAAAAAACATAACTTTACATCAAGAAAAACGGAAGGAAAACTTTGATCGCGATTTTCTCGAAAATACTTTTTTCGACCTTGCCTCAGCGAATACTCAAAAACCTATCAACCGATTTTCGATTTTTTAAACACATTTTTTACATCGCAGTGTCTAGGGTTTTACGCAGCCGATTTTTTAAATTTTAATCAGTACTATTTTTAAAGATTGCTTGAGTAAAAAAAAAGGGCCTTGAAGTTAGAAAAAAATGTCCAAACTGTCGGCATTTTGTAAAAAAAAAACCAAAGCAAAAAAACGGCTACGCATAACGATAGCTACATCTGTATCGAAGAATTGTTGACTTTTTATTTACATATAACCTTTCATAAAGATATCGATGAGGCAATGGAGAGAATTTTTTTTCGTCGCCAAATCACGGTTCATTTTTTTTAATACTATAAAAGTTAGTATAAAACTAGATGAATATTTACTTCATAAAATGACTATGAACCCGATCCTTTCATAATTAGTTATTTATTTGAAAAAAAAACGCAATTATTGATGACAAAGCACCTGTTACGTAACGCAATAGGGGGGGGGGGGGTTCAGGCCAGGCGTTACGGTTCTGTTACGTTGGGGAGGGGGGTGTAAAAATTGGGAAATTTTGCGTTACGTAATTTATGTACGCCCCCTTACCACATTCACAGGAATTTCTTTTTTTTTAAGATAAAAACTTTGTGTTGGCTACTTTTTTTATATTATTTATAAAACTCGATGCTTTTCGCACGGTAGCTTTGTCTCGAAATTTTCAATGTTGAAACTATATTACATGGCGCACGCAGATGTACACACGAGTTTGAAGTGTGGGAAGGGTGCCTGTGCGCCAGAGACTCGCGATATTTTCCTTGCCCCTTTTCTTATACCACGGTTCGAGAGGGAGTCAGAGAGCTTTGGAATTCCTTTTTGCATAGTTTCCCTCATTCCGACACTTTTCACATCTTTTTACACATCTGGAGATATTCACACACGGCCAATCGTTTTAAATATATATATATATATATATATATATATATGGGATATTTCAACTCAACTCAAACAACTATTTCCCTCATCATCGTTGGTCATAGATTTCCGTAGTAAAAACCTCGCTCCTAGTGCCAAGAAAGCACCTCATTATTTAAATTGTTTTCCCCCACTCTTTGTCCTTCTGCGGCTTCAACAAATCGGAAAGTCCATTCGGGTCGTTTTTTAAATTCCGAAAACATTAAAATATGTTTTAGACCTGTTTCGTGAATTTTTCACCAAGGCTCAACTTGTGTTTCCGATATTTACTATTATTCCGTCTGGTAATTCGATTCTGGGGATGATTATTCGACAGTTTGGAAGTCAGAAGACTACATTTTCGGTCTACATCTCAGCTCACCCGAATTGAATTTCAACTAAAACCATATTTTTCAGTTTTCTTTACTTGAGATAGCGAAAAAGTAATATTCTGGCTTCCAAACTGTCGAATAATCAGCGCCAAAATCGAAATTTCACCCAAAAAATAGCAAACGGCGAAAACGCAAGTTGAGCTTTGGTGAAAAATGGACCGAACAGGTCCAAAATGTGGCAACATTTTTTCAGAATTTGAAAAACGGCTCGAGTGGACTTTTCTTTTTTTGTAGCCGCAGGAAGGCAAAGGGTGGGGTGACACATTTGAAAAAGTAGGTTTTTTTACATCGGGAGTGACGTTTTCTAGTATGGAAGTCTGCTATCAACGATGGGGAGGGAAATAGTTGCTGATTTGAGCTGGAATGGCCCATATAAATATATATACACACACATTCTACCGGTAGCCAATAAAGTGTGAGTGCTGAAGGACTATTCCTTTTGCGTTTGTTCGAAAATTCCTATATTCCACTATCCTCTTTTCTCTCTCTCTCTCTCTCTTCCTTGGTCTATACCGTAAGCAGCCTTCCCTATCACCCATTATTTTTTAAACACCAATTCGTCAAGGGGCTATTCTACTTCGATGGGATGAAAAAATCGAGTCTTAATTTGTTGCATTTTTCAACTCTGTTCCATCATAGAATTGATATCCAATTGCTGGTAACGTCGATATTCACTTTATCGACTCAGTACAGCGCTTTAAAGTAGAAGCGCTCGGTGCGCGTGCTGTAGTGCGGTGTAGTATAGTTTAGGAAACCTTAAGGGCGTACACCATTATAAACAGCTAAACTTGAGTGATTTTTCGCGATTTTTCAGGGTGGAAGGGAAAGTAAAAGGATAATGATATTCAAGAATATTATTAGTCGTACCTTCGAGTGGATAAAAAAAATATTTATGTTATAAAATTATACAATGGTGACGCTGGACACATTCTCGCGAGGCATGTTGAATTTGAGACGCTCTGCGGCACGCAGTGTAACTGACGCGAATTTAAGTTTGGAAAAAATATCAAAATTCTATTAATTTACATGAATATAGCTAGAGAAATGCGTAGGGAATTTTGAAAATATGAATTTTTTTGTAATTGCCAAGCATTTAAAGTAAAGACTCAATTTTCGATAGAAAAAAGGACATTTTATTTGTTAATAACTAATACTATAATTAACCCACGAAAAATCCGGTATGTAATTTACTTCGGAATGTTATTTTAAACATATGCTCGAAATTTGGAGGGAAAAGCCTTTGTTTTACAGGTATCAATTTTTCCCCCCCTTAATCTAGATGCTTCAAAGTATCTTTTAAGCTAATTTAAAAGACATCAATATTTTGAAAATTCTACCGTGGTGCTCGCCCTTAAACGCGTTTTTCTCGAAACGACTTTTCTCACCTGGCGTTGGTAATTTCGGAAAAACGGCTTAACCAATCGGGCTAAAAAAATGTACGGCATATTCTAGGATTATTAAAAGGTATTAACTTATACTTTCGCCCGAATTATGACAAAAAAAACGTGTTTTCCGAACTTTTTGCAAAAAACAACGCCATTTTGTTATTTGGCAATGTAAAAGAATAATCCTGGTTCGGGCGATAGCGACACTCATACAGATTAAAAAAGTTTTTGAATTTTTTGTTGTCGATTATCTGGAGAGCGCAAATCATCAACGCCAGGAACATACCTTGTTTCATGCCTTCACATAACTATAAATTGTTAAATAAATATACATATATGTGCAACAAAAAATTGTTTTTATCTATTCTGTAAGAGTGTGCCTTTAAGCGAAAAAAAAATTGTACCATACATGCAACAGTTTTCAAAACAAAAAAAAATAACAATAGCCTAATTTTTTAGCCGTTACAGTAGAATAGCCGCTTAATCGTTAATTATATTACAGTGCTCTCGCTTTCCCTTGCGTTTAAATTCCATCGATGGCAAATCTATGTAGCACTTTGTCTCCCAATTCCTCAATTTGTCATTTTTTCTTCAAATTTCCGGGGTTTGTCAAAAGACATAAAATACTGAGGAGGGTTTAGAATTTTTCCCCTTAATCCCTACATTTTTTTTTTAATTTTCGGATATTTAAAAAAAAATCATTTTTTGACATGTTTGTTCATTTATGTTCGTTTATCTACAACACTATTTTTTCTATTCTTTTTAGTCCTATATAAAAGATGTTTAACGAAATTTTGTGAAAAGAAGAAAAATTACCGACAAAGCACCCCTCGCAGTTTCATTATATGTTTGTTTACTGGCCTCGTCATTGCAATTCAATTATAACATTGCCTGCATTTTCAAACATCGGCAATACGACTGTGAACACTCTCACGAATCTTATTCCTCCCCGTTTTCATTCGAAAGCTTACCAGGCAATGTGCCATTTTTCATTTAAAAAATTTATTCCCCCGTATCGCATTTTTTTTTATTCGATTTTTCGCCCGCATACTGTTCGATAAAAAAAAGTGGAACGGAAATCGAGGGACTCGCATATCGTCCGTCTGACGAGAAAATCAACCCTGCGATATTAATGAACAAAAAAAATGGTAGAACGCGAGACGAGACGTTCCGAGAGTTCATTATTGCATAGAAGCTCAATAATATTTTCTCTCCAATATCTTTTCAATGCAGTGAGAATGTATAGTAATCCAAATCGTCCTGCGACGAGAAAAGTCTCGCGGCCTGTCGTGCTTTTCGAAATAACCCCGTTATACGAAATATGATATGTGAAACTTTTTCTTACGGTGCTCCAATACTGCAGTGAGTACTCGCGTCAAAGAGCACACACGAAATACAAAATTTACGAATTGTTATTATATTTCATAAGATTTCTTTTATAATAGATTATTATTGCAGAATAAACTTCGTAAATCGATACATTTTTCGAAATACGTATTTTTAGCGACTCGATGTTCTATTTGCCGGAATTGAAGCGATGAAAAAACGATTCAGAGCTGTATGTATACATAAATATTTATAATTGTAACTAATAGTTGAAAAATCAAAATTTGTCTGATATTGAAATTCAATAAATACAAAATATCGATGTGTACTTGTATATTAATATTTTCTTACTCTCTCGTTCGTCCTCTCTCTTCTGGCACGGTGAAGGCTCTTCCTTCCCCGAGGCACACGAAATTATTATGCATTATGCAGCGACTCAGGGTGAACGGGTTAACGACCATGAGCCTTTACCTCCCTTTTGCTCACGTTCTCCCGTTTTTTAATATATATTTTTTTTCCTTTTATATTTTCCCCCTTTATCCGAGAACGTGTTCGCCTCGTGACGAACGTATGCCAGCGTATTCCATTCGTGCAACGAAACCCAGGGAATTTCTCTGCTTTTATTTCTTCTAGGATGGCGTAACATATGTGCATATATATTTAAATTTACAGGGTTCTGAATATTAATAGTGTGATAATGGCAGTAACTGTAATAGGTGTGCATGTGTCTGTATATGAGCGGGTATAGTCAATTCTAATTATAATAACAATAATGACGTTGAAGTTTGCATTGTTGGAATGCAACGAATTTTTCGGATAAGATTCCGACCGATTTTTCCATTCCGGACTCTTCACATGATCACACTGGTGTAATCACACTGGATCACACACTAGTGTAATCAAACTGGTGTGTGATCAACATCTAATGATTCGGCAAGTTCAGCTATCGTCTGACATGAGTCTTCGTGAATGATCACACTGCTGTGATCGCACTGGATCACACGCAGGTGTGATCACACTGGTGTGTGATCAACTCCTCGTGATTCGCAGGTTCGGGTAGCGGCTGACATGAGTCTTCGTGAATGATCACACTGGTGTGATCACACTGGATCACACACCAGTGTGATCACACCGGTGTATGGTCAACTCCTAGTGATTCGGCAAGTTCAGTTAGCGTGTGATCAACTCCTCGTGATTCAGCAAGTTCAGCTAGCGTCTGACATGAGTCTTTGCGAATTATCACACACTGGTGAGATCACACTGGATCGCACACTAGTGTGATCACACTGGTGTATGATCAACTCCTAGTGATTCGGCAAGTTCAGCTAGCGTCTGACATGAGTGCTCGTGAATAATCACACCGGTGTGATCACACTGGCGTGTGATCAACTCCCAGTGATTCGGCAAGTTCAGCTACCATCTGGCCTGAGTCTTCGTGAATGATCACACTGGATCACACACTAGTGTGATCACACTGGTGTGTTATCAACTCCTAGTGATTCGGCAAGTTCAGCTAGCATCTGGCATGAGTCTTCGTAAATGATCACACTGGATCACACACTAGTGTGATGACACTGGTGTGTGATCAACTCCTAGTGATTGGGCAAGTTCAGCTAGCGTCTGACATGAGTCTTCGTCAATGATCACACTGGTGTGATCGCACTGGATCACACACCATTGTGAACACACTGGTGTTTGTTCAACTTCTAGTGATTCGGCACGTTCAGTTAGCGTCTGACATGAGTCTTCGTGAAGTAATGCCTCAAATTCAACACATCATAGTCATTATTTTTGGTACGCCTAAACCAATATCTGCATGTTGCTTCCGACTGAGCCTAGTCGCCGTAGGTCTCAACAAGAATTCTGTGTCCTTCAGCTGCAGACTTTTTCAAAATAAATTAGTGCAGTAAAATTCCTCGCAGATACTCTTTTCTTGGCACGAAAATTGACATGTTCAACACTATAAAAATAAAAAAGTTGCTTACACTTCGGCGAAATGACATACGCTGAATTTAAGACTTGCTTATAGTACTCCTTCATAGATGCGTTACCATCTTGAACTACACGCGAGGAGTTTTGGTAACGCCATCTCTTGGAAAACAGCGAGAACTTATTGAACGTCCTAATGACAAGGATCAAGGATGATAACTCTCCATTTTATACTCTGCAACATCTCACCGGTGTATATAGGTAAAGAAAATTCCAAAAAAGGCAGCAGTAGACGTCCAGACGCATGAAACTCAAGATCACATTAACGGAAAAGTCCCGAGGTTTTTGTCTCAGTTTTCGCGACATTCATCTCCATGCGGAGACACTACACAATCTGTCCATTCCCGTTTTCACTTTCGCTCTTGCTCCGTTGTCCATGCGGCGAACACTCTTGTCACTCGGTCCCTCCAGCTGCTACATTTTCCTACTCTCATATTCTCATCTGCCCGCTGTCCCGCAAAATTCTCATTCCTGGCGTCACGGAAAGAAATTGCGAATGGAAATACTACTCCATATAGGAGGCAGATGACAGTAATTTTTACAGTACACGCTGCACTTGCTTTGTTCTGGTCGTTTGTACGTACTTGTCGGTTTCAACAACTACAGAGTCTATCTCGGCAACTGAATATACATATATATATATATATACTGTTTTTATAGTCGAGAACGCTTTACTTCGTGAACAATAAAAAGAAATATCAAAAAATAAAACACAAATCAGACATGGACCTTTTTTTGCTCGATCTATGAGTGGACCTACCATTTGCTTTCAAAAGAAAGTTCTATGGTGTCTTTTTTGTTTTTGATCCTTTTATTCGATATTTCTTTTTACTATATATTTTTCTGGCCGGGACATGAAGTGGAATATGGTGGGAAATGTAATAAGGGGAAAGACCCTGTACAATGAAAGCTACGATTAAGGGGAGGTACCTGATTAAACGGCGAGGAAAACAAGTAAACTTCGGGAATTTTTATCTCGAAACCTAATGTTTCGATGGGCTCCGGGTTTTTTATTGGAAAATATGTACATTGAGGTATGTTTAGGAATTTTTAAAAATAAATTTGGTGACTGGAAGCGCCATTGTTGTGGTCAGCGTCAGACGTGTTGACATGACTTGTGGTGCCAAGGATTCCAGGCAGTTGATCTGAGCCATGAAAACGCAACGGATTCTTGAAATATAATATACAAAGGAGTTCGCCCCGTAGGATTTTTCTGAAATTTTCATTTTTGACGGAATTACGACCGTTTTGATTTAACATTCGTTTTTCGTTCGCAATTTCCAACGATTTTGGTTGCATAAAAAAGCGGTGGTTCAATCAAATGAAAAACCCCTACATGGCGATCGAGAAAAAGTATCGAAAAATATTGTATCTACATTTGGCCAAAATCGGACCAGCCGTTTTCGAGATACATCTGGCACCGACTTTGAAAACTATGTTCGAGATAATCGTGTTTGAAAAGTGGGTAAAGAAATGACGCGCTTGGCCGTTGGGCCGCTGCACGATCTTTCGGTAAATTCAATTTTCTGGCCACCATCCCATATATATATATATATATATATATGTATATGTATATGTATATGTATATGTATATATATATATATATATATATATATATATATATATATGTATGTATGTATGTGTGGGTGTGTGTGGGTGTGTGTGTATGTATATATATACATATTGTTGCCAGAAAATTGACATCGAAAGGGAAAATCTTCATACCTCGTATCAATACCTATTCTACGATCCTTCTTAGTTTTTGCTGAATATCGATTTTTTCCCTGTGTATGTAGTTTCCTCGCGATTTATTTCACCTGTAATATCGCTATAAAATGCACAGTTAACCCATAAATAAATAAACAGATCACCAATCACACAGATGCCTCAGATTTTCAGCAATGATAAAGAAAATAGTTCGAGAGGATCTGTCACTGATGATAAGAAAAAATGGTGTTGAAAACTTTTAACAGGAAAGTACATGCATCAGACAATAAAATAAAAACCTATGCTACAGGAAATCGTGAAAAAAGTGACGAAATGCTTTTTTTGAAAAGTAAAAAAATATCGTAGAATATGGGGCCGATTCAGATAGGCTGATATAGATGTCTAGAAGGGCCAGATGGGCGTATGGATTTTTCTTTTGGACGTCATTTTTCGGGCCACCCTGTATATACGTGTGTATTTGTGTGTGGACTTTGTTCGAGGGGTAATTAGTAAATGATGTATACGCGATGTTACGAGACTCGAGGGATGCTGTAACGAGGTACTCGAGTGTTTCATCGTTATTTTTGTGAGAACTTAGTACTCCGTCAAACTACGAGACTTGTGTTCAAAACTTGAGGAGAATAAAAATAAAAGTCAAAAAAAGAAAAAAAAACCGTAAAAACAGAATTACACAATCTTTACCGAATAAAAAAAAATATATATGCGTGTGTGTTTGTGTGTGCACGTGCCGCAAACTCACCCTCTGGATATTTCAAAGTAGCTGCGGGCGTATTTGGCGCTGGAAACGCACTAGGTATAAATTTAAAAAAATTTAAAAACAAAAAACCGAAAACTCCAAAACGTTATCCTATCTTGACGAGATTCTCTTTGCACTCATCTTTTTGTTGTTCAACGAACGTTTTTTTGTCTAATTGTGTTACATATCGATATGTACATACGGACAGGGTGACAATTAAAAAATAACCATGTGTTTTTTACGGTTCTGACGCGAAGATTTTGCGATTGAGAAAAATAAGGCATTCACTAGTTTTTCGATTCCTCTTCGACAAAAATTTAGACAATTTTTGTGGTGAGTACTACTTGCTAGAAAAAGACGTTGAGGGTTCGGAACAAAAATTAAAATTCTGTTCTCACAACAGCACCATGAAGATAATAAAATTCCGTATACGATATTCCATTTATCCACTTTTAAGTGCATCTTTTATAATTTTTTTTTCTCGATGACAGGATGCAAAAAAAATTTACGAGGATTTCGTATTCCAAATTCAATCGTCTTTATTCTGCTGTACTTTAGGGAGGACACCTGTCACGGGTCGAAAATCTCTGTTTTCCTGCATATTTTTTTCTACCGTATTGTTTATTTGGCATTCGGAAAAAGGGTATGTTATTGAGCAAACGTTGAACTTATTCCGTGTGGATTTTTATTTTGAAAAATTGCAAATTAACGACGATAATTGGTCCGAAGAGTAAAAATAAAAGTTTTATGATCTTTATAAATGTAGATCTCGTTTCACGTAGCAGTTTAACGAAACAAAAAATGTTCCCAAAATAGCGGTCCTACCAATGAAAAGTGTAATTTTGGCGGAATTTTTACTTATATTCGTGGGCATAGAAAATGCAAAATTTGAAACAAAAAAAGGATGCGTACAACGATAGCTACTGCAATTACGGAAATTATGGTTCTGTAAAATTGACAGTCGGGCAATTATAGCTAGAGTTACGTTTCCGGTCAGGTCGAGAAAAGGTGTTCCGAGGAAAAAGCGATTGATAGTTTTAGTATACCTAAATCGTTGTGCTACTTCCTCTCGCCAAATCATCTATAAAGTGGTCGATTTTCGATATCGTAACTTAAACATTTTTTTAATATTCTAGAATACATATTCTAGTGCAAAATGAAAATAAAAAAAACTTTTGCCCGTCACAGTGGTGTTCCGCCTCAAAAAGAAACTTTAATTTTCATTCCCGAATGCTCAAGTTTTTCTGGACATTACGACTTATCACAGAAGTAGGCTATATTTTTCTCGAACAGCCTTGAAAAAGCTATTAAAAATAATATTTTTCCCGGTGGCAAAATGTCCGGGCGAGAGCCTTAAAAAGCACATGGCCACGTTACAATCCCCACCACGCATAGGCATAATGGCAAAAGAACCTTTTAGCCGTTAGGTCCATGGAAGGTTGATGATCAGCTCATCCGACTCCTTTTAAGAGAGCCCTAAAATTGTTTTAGCACGAATCTTTGCTTCCGGAGATAGAACTTCTAAGGGTGACTTCCAAGACATTGGCCTGTACCTTATATTTAGTATGGGGACAGCTGGCTACTCCAAGGGAGGTCCTGGAAATCGAATGTCTTTGAAAAGACACTTCCCCCGATAGATATCTATATGTAGGTATGGGCGTGTGTAGCTTTTAGCCTCGGAACTATACGCCCTATTCCGGAGTTAGTGCCGGGGGGTTGAGGGCTCAGCTTTCGAGGCAACAGGGGATGACTGGACTGAGCTTGGTGCGAGAGAAATTCCGTCCACTTTTATATGAGAAATAAAGGATGATGGGGAAGGCTGCTCACGGTATAGAGCAAAAGAGAGAGAGAGAGAGAGAGACAGAGAGAGGGTGGATAAAAGTGCCAGCTGAGCGCGTCCGGAACTCTCGTCTTATCAGCCTTTGCACCCTCACTGGTGTAGACACTATGCAGTAGAAAGAGGGAGCGTGAAGAGAGAGAGAGAGAGAGAGAGAGAGAGAGAGAGAGAGAGAGAGAGAGAGAGAGAGAGAGAGAGAGAACGCTAGGGATGGCGGAAGGGACGGTAGCACGAAAGAAAGGTATCTCTGGGCAAAGGGGAGAATGTGCGCAGAAGGATCAGGCCAAAAAAAGCTCAGCCAAGCTCTGCCGTATAAAACGGTAAAGCGGAGAAACGCTGCCCAGTATTTGACGTTGCGTGGGGTGGCTATAAGCGAATGAAGGAATGGTCACAAATAAACACGATAAAGCATACTGCCAGCTCTGAAAAATCTGAAATACAAAGGACTTTCATATAAACACAAACACGAATTTATTCGTGTATGTGCATATAGAGGGTAAGTTACCACTACCAGGTTTCCCTTTGCGAGCATACAGCGTGCATCGTCACGAGCAAAACGCTTTTTTTTTAAATGTCGTGCGACAAAAATTGGCCGAGATATTCATGTTTAAAGTTCGAGTACACTGCGACCTCTCATATCGGCAAAGCGGCGGGATCGGCTCCACATGACACTTGCAGAAATGGCGGTTGCGCACCATCCACTCAAGCCGACTCTGCGCAGCTGGGATAGCCGATTGGAGTAGGCGTCAACGCCCTCTGTTATTGTCTAGCAGACTTGGAGCCTCACGCTAGGGCCTGGCGCTTCTCCTGCCATGCGTTACGCCGATCGATGTTCGGCACATGGTGGGGGATTGTAGCATCTTTGGAGGTCCCGATGTGAGAGGTCGCAGTGTAGCAAACAATCGCACAGACGTTGAAACGTAGGCCATGGTTGCTCGGAGACAAGTCATCCGAAATACAACAAAAAGAAGATCAATTTTAGTTTTTGCATGTGATTATCCAGTGCTCGGACGAAGGATTTAATGAAATATTGATTTTTGAAAAAATGGCCGCACCCTAGAGGGAAAGTATTGATTTTCGGTGACAAAATCACTATGCATCGAAAAAAAATCCTTTCTTCAAACACTGCTTTTTCGGATGTAGAAGAAGCTTGTGAAATTTTAAGTTCTTCGGTGCAGTAGTTTTCTAGATATCATGGTCACCGATTTTGAAAAAGGCATTTTGAGAAAAACGCATTCAAATTTCGTCGGTTTGCGGAACCTACCTATAAACGCATATAACTTCCTTAATTTTCAACGGAACGAGTTGAAGTTCTCAGATAATATTTTTGGAATGTTATATTTTGCGAATCCGCCAGAAACCGAACCACGATGTTTAAAAAAATTTCAGCTCGGTGTAAGCCCTTAAGGTGATTTCAAGGTCAACTCCATTTTTCACATGGCAGCCTCTATTTTCACGGCAGAATTAAATTCCCTAGAAAAAAGATGGACTTTCTTCGGTAAGTTTTTTTATGCGATCATCCCTTTTGGATATGTATATACATATATCCAAATTTCGAAATGGAATATTATAGCGGGTAAACAGGAACGTTGGGTCGATGAACTTTGTCAAAATGATTTCTAAGAAACACGTACTCGTGGGCGAAACGGTCGATCAATGTACTCGTACAGTTTCGGGTATATTGTTCGAGAGTAACGAGAAACTGTTGATGCGTAGGGAACGCGGTAAACCGGAAGCGCGATAAAAGCGCTTTACGACGAGAGTCGAGGCACATTTTTACGACTCTTCTTTATAATTCTGCCCCCTTAAATGGGTTTGTGTATTCACGTATATAAATATATACACGGTGTCTTTTTTTTAACCGGATGTGAAATACTCGATAATTAATTCAGACTTTTGAGTTAGATTATTTAAATAGATAATTATCAATTTGGATTAATTAATTTATACAATGTAGATACCTAATAATATATTTGGATTAATTAGTTTAGATGATTTAGACAATTCATCATTTGTAGAGATAATTCATTTAGATCATTTAGGTATATAATGATTAATTCAGATTCATTTGTTTCGATGATTTGAATAATTAATAATTCTTTTGAATTTATTTATTTATATCCTTCAGATACCTGTTAATTAATTTAGACTACTTTATTTCGATGATTTAGATAATTCGAATTTATGAAGATTAAGTAATTTAATTCATTCAGATATCTAATCATTTATTCACATTAAGTTATTTCGATGATTTACTATTAGATGATTGTTCATTTGGATTCATAAATTTAGATCATTTAGACATCTGACAATTAATTCAGATTAATTTTATTCGATGATTTAGATCAGCGTTTTTCAACCTTCTTGAATACGCGACCCCTTTACGAGTGCAAAATTCTGGTGACCGCCCTCCCTCCTCCCCAATGCTGGCAAGGGAAGTTTTGATATTATTGGTACCATTCGCCACTTCCTACCTATGTGAACTAATAGTTCAGTAAAAGAGACGAAAACCCAGCACTTTCAGCGTAGAATTAGAGTTTTTGACTGAAGCTACGTGCATGGTTGCATACTGAAAGTAACTCCAATGAAATTTTGTTCCTCAACTCACCCCAACCCTAAGGAATAGGGGTTGAAAACTGAAAAACCGCCGTATCTCGATAAGTAATAGCCCAATAAAAAAATGTTTCAAACAAAAGTTGTTTGGAATAATAAAATACGTATAAAGTTGTGTGACATCCAACCCCCTATCTTCGAAAATAGCGGCACAAAAACGATTCGAAAATTCTGGGTCAGTGATGCTTTCGCGTTTTTGTGCCACTATTTTCAAAAATAAGGGATTGAACGTCACATAACTTTATACGTATTTTATTGTTCCAAACGACTTTTGTTTGAAACATTTTTTGATCGGACCATCAATTAACGAGATACGGCGATTTTTAAGTTTTCAACCCCTATTTCTTAGGGTTGGGGCGAGTTGAAGGGCAAAATTTCATTGGGGTTAATTTCAGTATGCAACCATCTAGCTTCAGGAAAAAATAGTCATTCAGTATAAAATACTGATTTGGTTATTTGCGTCTCAATAACAGAACCACGGCTCGATAATTTATTAAAAAATACACAGCCTTCTTACTGAAATTGTTGTATTTTTATTGTTGTGTAGGACCCACAACCCTTGCTTTTTACTTTTATCTGGCTTGCGACCACAACCCCTCGAGCAAGACTTTGCGACCCCCCAGGGGGTCGCAACCCACAGGTTGACAAACACTGATTTAGATGATTGATTAATTTAGATGGGGCGGGGTAGAAATCCCGAACTTTGAATGACCAGAAGGCTCAAAATTCCGAATTTATTAGCAAGTACTCAATACTCCTGGAAATGTATAATTACGAAACTTTATTAACAGACTTATCATATAACAGAAAGTAATGGTACATTTATGGAACGAGATGACAGTGATCATGGGACCGACTGATAAAGCGTCGACATATAAAGCAGCGCATAAAACAAGTATCAACTTCCCATAATCAGAGAGTGCACAGTTCCGAAAAATTGTAGTGTTAGAAATTCGAGTTCCCGAATGGCCAAGGTTTGTACAGGGAAAAGTTCCGAAAATAAAAGTATCGATAAGATCGTTCAGATTTCTAATACACTAGTCCAAAAAATTAAAGAAACAGAAAGCTTTTTGCAGTTTTAAGTGTTTTTTGAAGCGCTGTATCTGTGAATTTATTAAAAGTTTATTTTTACGTGTTGTTTCCTGAATTGTTTTACAAATAATAAAAAAATTGGAAATTTTTCGATTTTTTTTCTCAAATTTAACAAGCAACTAGTGCAAAGTTACGTAAAGAGTCTAAAAAAGCTGGTCTTTTCGTTTTGATGGTGATTACACGATGTTTAGGAACAATAGACTTGTTCCTTCAATTGTTTTGTAAACTTCGATCAATCAGTCCGGAAAAACAGTGCGACAAATCAATTCGCAAATTTACAGGGCTATTGGGGATACATCAAGCTGAAAAACAACCTGGCAACCCTAGTCTTTCCATCAACGCTTGTAGTGTAGTGGTAGATTTACCGAAAAGCCGTAAAACATCAATTTTTTGTGCTTTTTTCATATCAATGTTAAGGGTGAAACAAAAAAATTCTCAAAAATCAATGAAAGACTTTTGTAGGAAATGTATTCAAGTTTTCGAAGCTGCCCTTTAAATCCTTGTGTGATCATTGGTTGCTGAGATATCGATGATCAAAGACGAAAGGATCCTTTTTCATTCAAGGTCGGATATCTCAGCAAAAAATTGACGTAGAGAGACTAATAAAAAAATAAATTAAAGCTGAATAAACTAGCTAACTGACCTATCCATTGATTTAACTGAAAAAAAATTCCTGAGCTCGTGGAACCTCGAAAAAAAAACAAAAAAATTTGGACTTTTTTTTCTCACGCTCCTTCTGAAGGATTGCGCGATATCCGTAGCGCACAAAAAATGTTTGCCAACAGATCTCAAAACTAGAAACTTGAAGCTTCAAAATGCTTTAGTTTTCATCTCGATACGACCATTTTTTACACAGATACAGCGCTTCAAAAAACACTTAAAAATATGCACGAAGCTTTCGGTTCCTTTAATTTTTTGGACCAGTGTAGTTCATTCAGATTAATTTTTTCGATGATTTAGATAATTAATTATTTATTTATGACGGTTATTTAAATCAAAATAACTCTCCTTCTCTTTCTCCCCCCCTCTCTCTTCCTCTAATTTGCGGATAAACGTTGATAGTTAGCGGCGCCGGCTTTCGTGACGAGGGTCGAACTTGAACTCAGTTCGCCAGCGTTTAACTCTGCGGAACGACGATGAGAACTGTACGTTGACCTGCTCGCCTTTATCGCAGCTTCGGTTGACCCGGCCAATCTTCCAACCCCCCTCTGACGCTCCTACTCCTTGCTCCATAGTTCACTCCCTCGTTAATTGGCTCATACCTTTATCTCCGATTCGTGTTTCGATGATCACCGTATATCACCGATCCTAATGATCGAACGAACGATCAGAAGCTTCGTGCCGAAATTTTCGTCCGGACGATAAAGCAATTTGGCGACGCTCTGAAACGGCCAGGAACTGTGCAAGGGAGGCGCAGTTTTACGGAATCAACGCAACTTCGGCTGACGGACATTTTGATTTTTTGCCGGATAATTTTTATCAATATTTATTGATTAAGTTTTTTTGTTCATTGGTTTTTTGTTGTTTGGATTTAGTCATCGAGACCGTGCTATTTTAATGCGGAGTGCTATTTAACTGCGGTGTCATAATAATAAAATAAACGAGACATTAATTTGTTCATTGAAATGGACGATTAATGAACTCAAATTGACAAGTAATAAATAAATGAATGAAATTGGAACGCAATTTGCGTATTATTTTATTATAAGGTTGATTACCATGGAACATTTATTTGTTAATCGAAATTAATGATTAATGAACTCAAATTAACAAATAATAAATAAATGAATAAAATAGGAATGCAGTTTGCGTATTATTTTATTATAAGCTAGATTACCATTTTATTGGTCGATTCATTGTGCATTAATATTGATTATTTTCCTTATCATTCGTCAATTTTTAGGTATCTTTTCATCGTTCAATGATTTTGATTTATGAATTATTAATTCGTATCATTTCGGTACAAATTTATCATATTAAAGTTTGCATCGGTGGAGCTTGACGAAAACCTTTCTATCCGATTACAAATTTATTTTTTTAACGCATCAACAATACGGCCACCACGCGAATGTTTTTTAAAAGATTCTTATTCGAAACCTACAAGCTCAATCGATTGCGGATTATATTTGATGACAATGAAAACGAAGAAAGAAGGGAAAATAAAAGGATTTTTCGTTGCACTTCAAAATTGCACTTGAATTTTCGTTGCACTTCAATATTGCACTTGATTTTTCGTTGCACTTCAAAATTGCACTTCATTTTTCGTTGGACTCCAAAACTGCACTCCAATCTTCGTCGCACTCAAATTCATCACCGCCTTAATGCCCTCTTTTTCATTCCGCTTGAGGATTTTTTTCAAGGGCGGAGAGACCCTTCCGCGAGGGAAAAAATGCCCGATTTTCATTATGTAAAAAAATATATATATATATATATTTACATCATGAAAATCGGGCATATAGATAAATATACATATGCAGAATATGGACCAAGAAAACGTGAGAAATGTTGAAAACCGATTAAATGGTACGCTTTGAAACAAAAAGATTGAATTTTCCCAATAAAAAGCTATTTTTAAAAATTATCATTTAGGCTGATATTTTAGACAATAAGGTTAGAAAGATTTATACCAAATTTCGTCAGAATCGGTCGTTTCGTTTTTTAGCTACACGTCATGCCAGTTTTGAATATACATTTTAGAAGACCGTGCCATACCTCCACCATTTTTAAAGATTAATACATTTTAAAAATACCATATAACAGCCATAACTACTAACAAAACGTACGCCAAGTGTCAAAGAGTTTGAGGAAATTTGTCCTTAAAAAAAAATCCTGAACATCAACCATTTCTTTCCTCTTCTAGAGGTATCTTCCCCCTTAATTAATTCCAAGGTCCGACGGTTCAATTGACGGATTTATATACCGAATATTTTATTTTATTATTTAATATATACATTGCATATTTGCATTTTTTTTATTTTGAATTCTTCGTGCAACAAATGTTTTTTTAAATTTGACTTTTTATATGGAATTCTTTGTTGTATGTCTTTGGGGGCTCTTGCGAGCTCATTCTTTCTTCGTTTCCCCACACTCGTGACTTTACTTTCCCCACGTCCAGAGAAACATACCTCCCCCCTCCCCAACTCAGCAAAAATGGAACTCGCACGAGGGGCACAGGGAAACTATGGAAAACCAATTCCACCGTATACTGTGCATTATTATCGCATTCGTAATTAAGGATGTTGAGTTCCAAATCGCAAATGATGATAAAATTCGGAAAATTTGGTATGTTTTTGTATGAAGTATTTCAGAGGTCGTGTAAAAATTTCACGACAATTAGGAAGCTCGTTATTGAACAATTAACATTCACAAATTAAATGTTGTTTTATGGAAACTGATGTAACTTTGCAATAAGTTTTTTTTTTGACCTCTCAATTTTATGATATCTACAATATACTGAAAGCAACGGAAACAAAACGAAGTTTATTGATACATTTTTTTAATTTCTTTTAAAAATTGTTCTTAACAAAATGTTAATTTTTTAATAACGAGCTTCCTAATCGTCGTGAAATTTTAACACGACCTCTTAAATACTTCATACAAAAACATACCAAATTTTCAGAATTTTCTTATCATTTTTTATTTCAACCCTTAAGGAGGTTGAAGTAATGATGATAGAATTCGGAAAATTTGGTATGTTTTTACATGAAGTATTCAGGAGGTCGTGTAAAAATTTCATGACGATTAAGAAGCTATTTATTGAACAATTAACATTAACATGTTTCATAGGGGCTCAACATCCTTAATCCACACAGCTTGTTTGCGCTGCCGATCTATTCGAATTAAATAACCTCCCCCTTCGAGCAGTACGCCAGCCACGAATTTCACTTTTATGTACACTCGCGTTACTTTACATCGCATCGCGCTCAATCGAGCGTATATGTGGACGCGAGGGAATATCCGGGATGCGCAACAAATTCCGGTAAATCAAAAATTTACGAAGATACACTCGGTCATCCGCGTCCGTCCGGATGATTGAACGTTGTATACGCGATTGTGTAATCCTTGCGAATCAATCGTATGGATATAGAATCGGTTGCTGGTGGAAATCTAGCTCGATACAGCGATTTTTTTGTGGAGCCAGTTGATTATAAGCTGGTCGGTAAAGTTACATATCCGTGCGCGCGCACACACACACACACACACACACCCACACACATATATATATTTCGTGATCATGATCAATAGTTGGATTATTATGATCATGCTGTCCAATCAAACCAGAGGCCTCGATGAAATAACGTTAAAGTTTTCATAGTAAAAATGCGAGGACTAACATGTTTTTGAAAATTTTTCAAAAACATGTTAGTCCTTATTGAATTTATAAGTTAGAATAATTAATAACAAGTATGTGTGAATACTAAAAAATGGAAAATTTATTGCATTCCTGCAGTAAATAACAGATTTATTCCTGCAGTAAATAAATACTGCAGGAATGCAATAAATTTTCCATTTTTTAATATTCACACATACTTGTTATATATATATATATATATTGCTTGTATATATATATATATACATGTATTGCTTGTATATATATATATATATATAATAGTTATATATATATATATATATATATATTTCGCGATGATCAATAGATTGATTATTATGATCATGCTGTCCAATCAAACTGGAGGCCTCGATTAAATAACGTCATAGTTAAAATGCGAAGATTACCATGTTTTTGAAAATTCTTCTGTAAAGTTATGACCCAGTTTTTTTTTGCGAATATACATAATTAATAACACGTATGTGTGTATGTTAAAAAAAGGCAAATTTATTGCATTCCAACAATATTTCTTTTTTTCTTCCTTTCTTTCTTTATTAATATTATTATTAACATTATTATTACTATTATTATTGTTGTTGTTGTTGTTGTTGTTATTATTATTGTTGTTGTTGTTGTTGTTATTATTATTATTATTATTATTATCCAAACTTTTTTCCAAAAAGGTTTTTTTGTAAATTCCACTCGTAATTCTAATGAGCATATGTAATAAAGGTCAGAGCGATTTTCATATTCTAGATCACAAAAAAAAATTCCCGGAACGAAAAGAAAAGCAATAAAAATAAGAGTTGTTTTGTACCCGTTATTTTGTGAGGTTATTCGGGCTTATAGGAATGTTTGTTTGATGTTCATAGAAACTGATCGATCTAATGATGTGGAAGTTTGCATCGCTCCAATTGAACGGAAATTTATTCTTTTTGATCGCTCAAGTTTTTTCCCCTCTTTTAGACTCTGATTTACGACCTCAATTCACAAGAAAAAAAAGCTTTAGATAATGATAAAAATAAATAAATAAATATTTATTTATTTTTTTATAATAAATGATTTTTGCGAATGCTAAGACTTTTGGTTTTTATTAACGCACACACATGTTTTTTTAAATTTATATATGGATGGATGGATGGATGGATGTTCACGCGAAAGTAACGCTACCCCCACTCTACTGGAACTGCGTTGTAGTAGAGTGGGGGCAGCTGCGACATGCTGAATGCCTGCGATCGATTGAAAAATGCCCTCCCCCCACCCAATTCTAACCTTATCATTGATTAAAAAATCATATTACCTCGACATATCGACATATTTTTTGAAAATTATTCAAACCCAACTTATTTTATTCACATAAACCTGTTTTTTCCTACTCGAAATGACTGATGACATTTTCCATGCTATGAAATAGTTGCACTTTGTGTAATATCTGTAGTTTTTTTTCATTATTATTCAAACTCTTCTTTTCCATTTTCAGGTTATCGATCCCTGATAAGAATCTTAAAAAATATTTCACTGCTATACGTATCTTTAATGTCGCGAGGAAAAATGTCATTGCGTTTCAACGATGCAAACTTAACCATCATACTTTACATACGCTTATTGGCGAGAATAACTCTGTTGAAGTTTTCACGTTGGAGCACGACGAATATTTGCTTCAACTCGTCTTCCATTTTCATTTCTATCGCCGTGAAAAATTTTCGTCTTTGCCGATTATATTTATTTATTCATCTTGTAGATCTCTAATGAGGGTTCAAAAAAATTATTTTTTGCTGATTTACCTTGTAGTGCTCTAATGAGGATTGCAAAAAATGTTCTTTGCTGATTTATGTTGTAGATTTCTAATAAGGGTTTAAAAAAATCTTTTTTGCTGATTTATCTTGTAGTTCTCTAATGAAGATAGCAAAAAATGTTTTTCATTGCCGATGTATCTTGTAGATCTCTAACGAGGGTTTAAAAAATTCTTTTTTGCTGATTTATCTTGTAGTTCTCTAATGAGGATTGCAAAAAATTTTCTTCATTGCCGATTTATCTTGTAGATCTCTAATGAGGGTTTAAAAAATTCTTTTTTGCCGATTTATCTTCTACGTCTCTGATGAGGATTATGAAAAATCGTTTCAACGATTTTCGTAGGGTGAATCCGCGATAAAAAAATTGGCCGATTAAAAAATGTTATTTTCATTGCGTTCCGACGATGCGGACTTTAACATCATACAATATACGTATACGTACATGTGTATGCGAGGAATAAAGCGAGAGAGAGAGAGAGAGGGGGTGGAAGGGTGGGGGTTTCTCGCAAGCACCCCCGTGTCGACTTTTCAAACGTGAATAGCAATGAATGGCTCGCAGCTCAGGTTTCCGTTTGGCCACGTCGTTCTCCACCGGCACGCTTGAGGGATTGTGCGATATCACGCTACTTCCTTCGTCTGCGACGGATCCGCGTTTTCGACGTTTTCATTCGTGTGGGTGTGCGCTTCGTCCCTCCTCGGCAAATATTATATATTGCCTCTGCACCAGAAAACAACCTTGGATTTCGACTTGGATCTGTCATGGCGCGAGGGGTGCAAAACGCTCGTCGTTGATCTTGACGAGGGGGCGTTCTTTTCGTACCCTCGAGCTGTATACAGATTGACTCGCAAGTACCAAGGTCCGCTTCGTGGATAGGGTGTGTCGTTGCAAAAAACCGCTTTTTCTCTTATCGGGGGAGATACCTCAAGGCGAGGGAAAAATAGCCGATCTTCGTGATTTTTCTTTTAAGGCGTTACCCCCACTTGTAGCGCAAAAAAAGGCCTTTTTGATGAATTTTTTTAAAGAAAACTACAAAACTTTTTTAATCGATCAATATACCATCTTAAAGAACACATCTTGAAGAACTTTCAGTCATTTTTTTATTGAAAAATATTACATTGTTTAGTGGCAAATGGCCGTCAATGAAATAATGTTTTTATATACACGGTTTGCGGTGACCAACATTGCGGCGAAGTGGATCATCGGAAAAAAAAATGCGGATGGATTTAGTCAAATATAAGTATAAACTAGTCTTTAATCGAAGGATTTTAAAAAATATTCATTTTTCACAAAATGGCGGACAGTCAAAGTTAATGGTTCGATTTTAACGAAAAAAAACGGCCGTTTTTTGGCTATAATACGGCCATTTTTTTTCAAAAAAAAAAATCGAACGATTAAAGACTACATTTTTATGTATTAAATAAGCCTGCAAAATTTCAAGAAGATCGGTTCATTAGTGTTCGAGTAATCTTGGTCACCGACTTCAGAAATGCCATTTTGAGAAAAACGCGTTTAAAGTTTCCATTTCAGTTCTTCAATTCTCGGATTCTTCTCTTTCAACGCGCATATCTCAGTCAATTTTGTTCGGATCGACTTGAAATTTTCAGGACATATTCTCAGTTACTTATACTTCAAAAAAATGCAATAAAAAAAATCGATTTTTTCAAAATCGCAAGCGGGGGTAACCCCTTGAATTGAGTATGATGCCTCCCTTTTGTTCTCTCGCAAGTTCTTTGCCTTTCGACTCTTATTTCTCTCTCTCTCTCTCTCTCTCTCTCTCTCTCTCTCTCTCTCTCTCTCTCTCTCTCTCTCTCTCTCTCCACCGCGAGCGGAAAGCAGAAACGACTATTATTGGATTTCAGTTTACGCCGGAAAATTAGGAACGCACGAGTCCGGCGAATAAATATCATGCCAATTCGGTTAGCTAGTGTGAGAACAAACGAGAAGGAAAAAGGAGAAAGGGAAGGAAAAAGGGTTAGTCAGCTAATCGAAATTGTAGTCGTAACGGAATAATGGAAAGTACTCACTCAACCTCGTTGCTACATCTCCCTCTCTGTCTCTCCTCTCTTTCTCGCCCTCTCACTCTCTCCACTGTATTGTCTCTCCCATTCAGCTTTATGTGATTCTTTTCTCGTTTTTATTCCAATTATTCCAGGCAATCTGTTTCAGCAATTGCGCAACCTCTCTCTCTCTCTCTCTCTCTCTCTCCCCCTCTCCTTTCGAGTCTCTCCATCGTATCCGCGAATTTCGTGTTTTTCCGGTATTGCGTTTCCCTGTTGTCTTTCTATGACCGCCGTATACAGATCGCTTTCAACATTCGTTACTTTTCCATCAATTTTCCCCGCCGCCAATTCTCCATCATTACAATAACGGAATCGTGAAATGCATTTCGAGAACGGTATTTGTAATTGGAAGAAAAAGTACGTTTGAAAGGAAAGGTGCATTGGAGAGGGGGTAGAAGCCAGTGGCAGTCGAAGCTAGGGATGCTGATGAAAGGATGGGAAGGGTGGGAGAGAAGGGTGGAAAAGCGACGGCGCCCTCCAATGATAACGATAACATCGATAATCCTGGGAGCACACAGCTCTCATCCGCGCATTAGCTTGCGTTTACAACGGTCTCTGGCTCTAGAGGGAAACGCGACCAGGGAACTGACAAGCATAGAAATTCTCTTTTATCTTCTCTCTCTCTCTCTCTCTCTCTCTCTCTCTCTCACTCTCTCTCTCTCTCTCTCTCTCTCTTGGCCGCATACCTCGCTGGCACACATACAGTGCAGCCGACCCAACGATATTAAATTATCACTGCGAAAACAAAGAGCGGGAAAACCGCGAGTACCGGACCACCCTTATATAATAATATCAGCCTCGTATATTCAACTCGTTGGCGGAAAATGCGCGCGCGTCCTCTTTAGTCTTCATATTATGTAGCGGGAAAGCCGCATTTTATTTCATCGCGATATTGCGTAAAGGCGCGGGGGGGGGGCGGGGCGCGAGAGGGAGAATGAAAAAGCCTGGAACGAGAATTTGTCTCGTGTTTCCTGCAGCTTCCACCAATAAAGAGAAAGCCCTTTCCAACATTCTCTCTTTCTCTCTGTCTCTGTCTCTGTCTCTGTCTCTCTCTCTGCCCCTGTCTCTGTCTGTCAGTCTCTTCCTTTTTTTGTGATTCGGTCATTACCGTTGTGAGAGCACCTTCTTATACTTGACAGAGCAACTTTTCGCACTTAGGGCGTTACCCCCACTTGTAGCGCAAAAAAGGCCTTTTTCGTGAATTTATTTAAAGAAAACTACAAAACTTTTTTAATCGATCAATATACCATCTTAAAGAACACATCTTGAAGAACTTTCAGTAATTTTTTTATTGAAAAATATTACATTGTTTAGTGGCAAATGGCCGTCAATGAAATAATGTTTTTATATACACGGTTTGCGGTGACCAACATTGCGGCGAAGTGGATCATCTGAAAAAAAAATGCGGATGGATTTAGTCAAATATAAGTATAAACTAGTCTTTGATCGAAGGATTTTAAAAAATATTCATTTTTCACTAAATGGCGGACAGTCAAAGTTAATGGTTCGATTTTAACGAAAAAAAACGGCCGTTTTTTGGCTATAAAACGGCCATTTTTTTTTTCGAAAAAAAAAATCGACCGTTTAAAGACTACATTTTTATGTATTGAATAAGCCTGCAAAATTTCAAGAAGATCGGTTCATTAGTGTTCGAGTAATCTTGGTCACCGACTTCAGAAATGCCATTTTGAGAAAAACGCGTTTAAAGTTTCAATTAGCCGGTCGTTTACACAACGGATTCTTCTCTTTCAGCGCTCATATCTCAGTCAATTTTGTTCGGATCGACTTGAAATTTTCAGGACATATTCTCAGATACTTATACTTCAAAAAAATGCAATAAAAAAAAATCGATTTTTTCAAAATCGCAAGTGGGGGCACCCCTTAACGTTATTATTAGGCGAGGATGAGAGCTCTCGACGTCTTCAACTTCCATTTAGTTTAAATAAAAAAAAAGCCCTTCCGTGTGCCATGGTGTGGCAAAATTTCGATACGGATATCTTGAAAAACTCTTCGTTTAAAATCTTCCACCGTTTTGAGAGACAACGTTTCGAGAGAAACGTTGGTATAGTGCATATCAAGGCCTTTTTAAATTTTGATATTTACTATTTTTTTGCCAAAAACGGGGAAAAAACACGTTTCTTTTGTTTTTTAGAAAAATGTCCGCCATTTTGTTATTTTTGCATATATAAAAAATCGTATGATATGCGCTACAGCCATTAACATACTGAATCGAAACCCATTTGATTTTTTGTTTCGGATGATCCATCTCCGAGATATCATCAACAGCGCCGACGTACAATTTTATAGGTAATTTTTTTACTACCATTATCGTCCATAAATAGTAACCTCAATAATTTTTTTAAAAATATATTCCTAAAGTGTATTTATTAAGTGTAACAACTTTTTCTTCAATATCTATAATATAAACGCAACAAAAAAATTCATGAAAATAGCCTTTTTAATGTCTAAAGTGAGAAGGCCCCTTCATTTCCTAATTTTTATTGTTATGCGAAATTCCTTTTTTGCATATTTATATTGCATATCTCTGGATAGACGTCTCAAAAAATAATTGAGGGATTTTGGTAGGCTAAATTTGCCAAAAGACATAAAAAGAAATTCATATGTATACTTTTTCATTGCATTCCAATGATGCAAACATAAATCTCGCTCAATCTTTACTGTAGTTTTTATTTGTTTTTTTTCGAGGTCAAGCGTCTCATTTTTGTAAGCCTCAAACTTTTTTGGCGCATACTTATGGAGATATCCTAAGTGGTAATTTCTACCGGCTCAGCTGGTATATATATATATATATATATATATATATATATATATATATCTATATACACACACACACACACACACACACATATATATATATATATATATATATATATATATATATATATATATATATATATATATATATATATATATATATGAAGGTGCTTCAAAAAAAAATTAATTTCTTTTTCCCGGTACTCAACGGAAAATGGTTACTACGTTATGACAAAGTAATTCATACAATATTTGAGAGGTCCAAACATTTTTTTAGGCACTGATCAAACGAATTTTAATTATTTTTTTCGATTTTTCGTCAATTTTTTCCTTCATTTGTTTTCTTACTCCAAAACAACATAATACTCCAAAACAACATAATACTCCAAAAAAAAAAATACGCATACTTGTTAGACGTTCAGTGATGGAAACACCGTGTTCATCTTCATCAAGTGGTTGATATCATTTTCACAACCGAATTACATATATTGATTCTCAATCTGCAGATATAAATTATTTATGGTAAAAAAATATTTTCATAAAAATTGTGTATTGTTACTGAAAAAAGGAAATCGAGACTTACATTGGATCACGCACGAACATTTTCTGCATCGAGATGAAAAAAAAAATTAAAACTCCGATAAGTATGAAAAAAAACATGAAAAAGGCGTTTGAGCACTAACTATAAAATTATTTGGAACTCTCAAATTTTGCAACACTTTCTTTTTCTTAACATACTTTAATTTTTCGTTGAGAAAAAAATCGATTTTTTTAACCATCCTAATGGATATATATATATATACATATATATCATCTTGGTGTAGCCATGGGTAGGTGGAGGGCCATGAGGTAAAACTCAGGTTTTCCCCGAGCTTTAAATCGTCGTGAATCACGTCCTCTTTTGCGCTATCGGTAGATCCAAATTCATACCTTGGAATTCAAAGAACGAACTCTGCTCGTGAAGCACCGTGGATTTAGTGCTTTCGGTCGCGATATCTCGTCTGACCCTTATTCCATCCGCGCCTCGTTAACGGAAAAACTTGAGAGAAAAGTGGAGAGACGAAAAAAAAAAGGTACCGGATCGAAGCAGGCGGCGGTATATCGGGCTACGGCGGCAGGAAGTGACGTACGTGCCGGTGTAAAAGAGGGGGGGGGGGGGGTGGGGTTATTGATCGATTAACTGTGTACGGCCCGATAATTAAACACGGGGCAAATTAAACCAACAGCGTCCGTGATAAAATAGAGAAAAATGATAACAGCAATTATAAGTATAGCGAGCGAAAGAAGTTATAAAAGAAAGAATATGTGATGGAAAACAAGAGTGAATTTTTAATTTATGAAATCGATTGAAAAATAATATACCCGTAAAAAATGACAGTGAAAAAGTAATTACGGATGATCCGAAGAATACTCAACTGATATAAAATAATTATAGAAAATGAAGTGTAGATAAGACAACCACGTGAATCGACCGAATATCAAATATTAATTGAATGTATTATACACTGACGAAGTTACAACCGATTTTAACTCCCAAAAATTGAAAATCATCACGGAATTTAAAAAATTCCGTCGAATATGCTTTCACAACAAAAAAAAAAATGAATTCCATAATAACCATAAATGTACAAAAGGAAGAGAGGCAGAGAGGAAGAACGAAACAGAGAAAACGTGATTATATAAAATTAGGTTTGTTATTGGTGCCCCAGTATCACTGTAGGCAAAATTGCTGATGCGCATGAAAATGAGATTAAAAAAGAAACAAAACGAAAAATAAGCTCAAGAGACCTAGAGAGGCCGAGATTGAATTCCATAATATTCGTTTATTATGCCCTGGTACACCAGAGTCGGAAACATTGCGAATGCACAGAAGGACATGCAACAGATACAGACTTGAAAATGAAGGAGGCAAGAAGGAGATCGATGTATCGATTGGCATACGTTTATATGCGATGGGAAAAATCCTACAGGGGAACGATGTTCGAAGAGTTCCTAGTACACCCGATTACTTCAAGGTCGATGGACATTTTTTTTACAATTGTTGATTTTGTGGTCCAGCTGATCCGCTGAGTCGATTTTCTTTGAAATTTGCCTACTACCTTTCCCCATTTGTATATTTGTGTACAGGGGGCGGGAGGGAGGGGGGGGGGAGAGGGAGAGAGAACATGCCGAACGAGGAAGCCATAGAAGCCATGGAACAGCTTTCCCATACACTCTGTTACTATACCTGCTATCGTGCTATCATCATCGACGATACTCGAGCTTCTCTCCCGATACGTGAACGCCCTGCGGTGTTCAATTTCCTGATGCCCAGCGAATATGTGAGGTTTCCAACCACTAACGCGAGAGGGAGCGAAAAAAAGTAGCGAATATTCTGTGGCCACTTTGGGCCTCCCGCTAACACGATAATCCAGTGTTCCCTTAAGGGCAGGGTAAAGTTAATTCGGCGAAAAAAAGGCATGTTTTTAAGATTTTTTTTTGGCGTAACGAATAGTGTTCGTTTATTGAAAAATTTACATATAATAGAGTAACATTTGAACAACATTCTCCTAAATTTGCATTGCAAAATATTCAAAATTGAGCGAGTGAAAATTAAACCCCGGAGGCGCCTCGAAAAAAAGTTGGTTTGCAGTGTGCACCATAACTCGCAACAGAATCATCTGAAACAAAAAAATCAAAATGCATTTGTTAAAGGAGACGTTTCTCGAGGTAATGACGGGAGGATTTTTTTTTTTTTTTTCGATTTTTTGTAGCACTTGGGAGCCAAAAACTCGTTTTTCGCTAAAAAAAATCGGCTAATTTGTTGTTGAAAAATTAGTAATTATTTAAAAAAACAAAAAAGCTCTCGACAATACCTGGTGAATTATGTGAAGAAGTACTGTGCAAAATTTCAAAGCGATTGGTCCAGTAGATTTTGAGTTATCGTGCACACGGACTTCAAATATGACAAGTCTCAGAAAAACGGTTTGAAAAACGCAGAAGAGTTTGGTCGCTTAGCGCTCATTGCACATAAGTTTGAGAACACTTCTCGATTGCATAAAAATCTGAGAAAATTCATGCATATTAAAGGTACTCGAAAGATTAATTTTGCATAATAATAATTCCAAAATGTTATTAACAAAATGATGAAAAAAAAAATTAGTCAACAAATTTCCCCGCAACCCAATTTTTTTTCGTGATTCGTTCATTTTTCTGAATACGTATGAATTTTTTCAGATTTTTCAATTATCTTTGAGTTTTTAGAAATTCAAAATAAAACTCGATAATTTTCTCATACTCACTCAAAGTCGTCGATGCCAGGTCCGTAGAGCAAAAGGCTTCCGTCAAGATGATCGAGAGCATCTTTTTGCGTTTGTCTACGCAAAACTCTTTCTTCTTTACTGTCGTACAGACTCTTCTGTACTGATGTACAGACCAATGTGTATACTAATATACACCATGCCTCGAATATACATAACGGGACCGGAACAGGCCCGTTTATCAAGAAATTTATTCGGGGTCGAAAAATACAATAGCGCGCCGCGCAGCTGCCGCCCAGGTATAAAACCCGGCATGGAGCAATAGACGCTCAAATACTCATAACTTCGTCAATTTTACTCCGATCGACTTGAAATTTTAACACAATATTCTTAATATATTATGCATTAATTAAAAAAATTTTGTTTAAATGAAAAAAAAAATTTTAATGCTTTACCCCGCCCTTAAGGGGGGAATACCTTTAGGCAATGAAAGAATGGCTGATTTTAATTTCCTTTCAAGTAAAGATTTCTCCGCCACTTTCCAGACGCAGGGTATGTTTTATTACTACTTCTGGCTGTCAAATGGTATCGTTTTTTAATTTTCATTAATCTTCAAGAATGGCTCATATATGGCACGGTCTTCCAACCGCATTTGTACAAACTTCAATACTCCATAACTTTTTACCTGAATCGAATATCGATTTTTACCACTCTTGGAAAAAGTCTTATTTTGGTCCAAACAATAAAGTTACACTGTCAAAAATAGGGTTCCCGGATATCGTAATATCGTAATAGCTGAATTGCAAACGCGGAAAATTCTTGCGACCCTCTGGTTTTCAATTCGTAATCGGATCTTCTTCGACGACGTGTGACGTTCACGCGGAAATTACTTTCCGACGTACCTTCGTGTCCACTTTGGGGAAATTCGGTAAAAGGGCCAATCGGTCACCCATCCGAGTATCAGCTCGCGCCAAATTCGCTAGTCCGGGTATCCGTTCATTGCCCGTATTTGCGATGAAAAAAAAGTGCAGTCACAGAAGTCCCCCATGTCGCGAGACTTCGCCATCGTCGACGAATTCTCACACGTTGATGCGCACGTCTTTAAGAATATCCGCATTCCCACTTGACGTTTCGAAAATTTCACGATCACTCGTTTCTCCGTGAATTCGTCCCGAAGTAGAGTGCTACTTTGCCGAAAGTTTGCTATAGCCGAAGTTTGCGAAAGAAACTCGAAAGGTTTGGGGGTATAAATGTTTGCAGTACTTGACAGTTCGCGGGGTTGTATTTTATGGTCGAAAAACGGGTAGAGATTGGAACGATTCGTTGAATCGGTATAGAAGAGAAAAGATCGAAGTTTTAAGACCCGCAGGACATGGAGACTGGCTCGTATCCATTGAATTTCGATGGACGATAGTGCTCTCTTTCTCACCCCCCCCCCCTCTCCCTCTGTCTTCGCATGGCAGTTTGCAGAACTCAGTGAACTGCACGAAGGATCAATTGCTCTGCACCATACTGCGGTAACGATACGGCTTGATCCTTTCCGGAAAAGAAGCGACCAACAGAAAGCTGGAGAGAGGGAGAGAGGGGGGGGGGACGTCTGGATGTGCACTTGCGTTTGGTGTGCATGAGCTCCGGGTCGTACACGAAGACCAGAAAACTCGCGGGCTTTCTCAAACTTCCGACGAAGAGAAAACGTTCGGTTAGCTGACCATCGTCACTTCCGTGTAGGGGCGAGATGGATGCAGAGAACGATATGCCGTATCGTGTGCCAAAAATTCGAGGCAAATGTGGCTCGTTCACTGCCCAAATCGCGTTTATATAAATGTAAGCATACTTATGAGACGCTCATTCCAACGAGTGTAAACGATTCGTCGATAGTATGCGCACGAAAAATGTAAAACGTTTTTGTATATATACAGTTGCATGCAAAAGTGTCCGGCCAAAGATAATTTTATGTCAGCTACAATGTCGTAATACGAATACGAATACGGAATACGAAGAAAAAAAACATGTTCCCATTTGAAAAACTATTGATGACCTTGAGAACACAAAATCTATGACCTTGACATATATGAATTTTTCAGGAGGGTATCAGCACTTCGAAATCAATCAAATTACCTCGTGACATTTTTTTCGTTGCTCTCTAAAGGCAACGGAGATATTTGGGGTGGTCACATTAAATAGGCCACCCTGTATATATATATATATAAGTATATAATTATATAAAAAAATATAAACATATAAAAAATATATAAAAATATATAAATATATAATAATATATATAAATTATTATATATTTATATATACATATATATATATATACACATACGTGGGACGATGACAAAGCTTGGAGCGCGAGGATGAAAAGGAGACGAGGAGCCTGACTGAGAGCCCATAAACGATACGTTTATGCATATGATGCTCGTTACTCTTGCAGGAAAGTCTGCAAAGCAAATCCCGTCGCACGATACAGAATATTGCGCCTCCCTTTCGACTTTGTTCGTACACTTGCGCCCCCCCCTCTCTATCTTCTCTTCTTGAATTGGTCATGCAGTTATTTCTAACATTCGAAAAAAAGATTGTATCTACTACAATACGATGGCTTGAGCCTAGAAATAGTGTCTATAGTACAACGTTCAAAAAAACGAGTTCTTCAAAATATTTGTTCTCACAATTATTAACAATCCTTGATTAATCTTAATTATCCTTACTTAACAATCAGGATGATTATCTTTATTGTTACCTTTATTGTTGATATTTAGCAATAAGGATAATGATACTCATTGTTGATTAAAGATTTATTACAATAACGACAATTATCTTTATTGTTAATAACGACAATTATCTTTATTGGTAATTCAAGATTAATCGCATTAAGGACACGTATTCTTATTGTTATTTAAGGATTCATTACGATAGCGATGATGATCATTATTGCTAATCAACGATTTATTGCAATGAGGATCATTATTCTTATTGTTCGTTTTATCCACGAACAAAGAAGATGATGCAACGACGCGATAAAAATATATTGGAACTACAGTATTCGTAAAATATATTGGACCTACATTTACGTATAATTGATACTCCGATATACGCCGATAACGGCGAATTAATTAATGCTCGAAAGTGTAGACGCTGATGGACAGGAGAAAAGCTCGCCCGAACGCGATACACAAAAGCGCTTTCATCGCGAAATTCATTGTACATGCGATAAATGCAGTTCGAGGGGAAATGATGTCGAAAGAAGATGTATCTTCTTGTTCAGAGATCGGGAAGCCTCTCGCTTGAAAGCGACCGCATTCAGTCCGTGGCCTCTCCCCCTCTCTTGCTCTCTCCGTTTTCACGTTGTACCTGAGAGGGCTTGCCAATTAATTAAAGCTGAAATCGAAAATTACCGATCAGCTTGTTACTATGAAGCTGATAGTTCCAGGTGGAAAATCATCTGGAACGCAATTACAAGAAATTATCGTTGAGAGTAACTATTGCCACTATTACTCCTGTTACCACTATTATTACTATTATACACTACTACTATACACTCTTATACACTACTGTTATATACTATTATACACTACTATTATTACTATTATCGCCATTATTGCCACTATTACTACTATTAACACTATCGTTACCATTTCCGCTCTTACTACGATTAACACTATTATTACTATTGCCACTGTTACTACTATTAACACTATTATTGCCGCTGCCACTATTACTACTGTTGCCACTATTATTACTATTATACATTAGCATTATTACTGTTATCACCATTGTCGCTATTACTACTATTAACACTATTATTGTCAGGGCAACTATTACTACTATTAACGCTATTATTACCCTTGTCGCTATTACTACTATTGGCACTATTACCACTATTATTAATATGACCACTATCATTACTATTATCATAATGGCCATCTAATTATCTACTATTATCATAGTTAATTATCTAATTATCTATCTAATTATCTAATTATCTAATTATGGCAATCTAATTATCCATTGGCCATCTAATTATCTACCATAATCCATGGCCATCTAATTATCTACTATTATCATAATATCATAATTACTATTATCATTACTATTATCATAATGGCCACCATAATGGCCATCATTACTATTAACACTATTGTTGTCATTGCAACTATTACTACTATTAACGCCATTATTACCATTGTCACTATTACTACTATTGCCACTATTACTACTATTGCCACTATTATTACTTTGACTACTATTGTTACTATTATCACCAATTCCACCCGTATTACTATTGCGACTATTACTGCTATTGATGCCATTATCACTATCACTGCTATAATAATTGTCAGTTTAGTTTTTTTCATCTTGGTAAAAATGGGGGTAAAATCTTTTGGATATCATGGGCTCTTTCGTACCGCCGGGAGTCAGGGGTTGCCCCATAAAACAGAACACCGTCGACACCCGTGTACCGGCCACACAACCCGCTTCATAGGGTCGAAGGGGATCATCCCTATCGGCCAGACGTTTCCAAGAGATGCAAACCGGCTAAAAGCCCCGTCTCCCCTGGCCAAAAGAGGGAATTTTTTTAAGTCAGGATGGGAGAAACCCCTTCTGTCCCATACCCAGCCGTGGACTCCGTTAGCATTACTTCCGGCCGGGTATCCTGTCCATGCTCTCTTGTCTGTTTCGTATCGTCTCGTCGGGTCCTCGACAACTGAGTGTCGTCCCTTCTCGCTACAATTATTATTACCATTATTAATATCACAACTATTATAACTATCGGCACTATATTTACTATTACTGCTATAATTATTGAATTGAATATTATGTTACTATCACTGTTGTCATCTTATCATCATTATTATAATTATCAATTTGAATACTGTAACCATTATTCCTATTATTATTATTACTATTTTAACATTACTTTCACTTCTATGACTATTATTGCTACTATTATTTCACTGTCATTATTATTATTCAGATGTATTGTCATATCAGCATGAGTCAATGACACATATTCGTTGAAATGAGGATCACTATTCATAATTAGATCGTAATGTAACAAGTGCGAATGCCTCTCGAAGTCCATTACTGTTCTTCTACACGTGTCGTAATGAGTTTAAGCATAAAGCAGTATACATGCAGAACGGGAGAGAGAGAGGCCCCTTTTAATATACGACAGAGCGAACATTATCGCAAAGAAGGGTGCCATGAACGTTAACTCGTGCTAATGCTCGCCCGTTCTCGCACCTCCTACTTTTGCCCCGGAGCACACTAAGATTGCGAAACTTTCGCGTCAGTTTCTCCTCCCCGGTGGCCCTCCCTCTTCCTCGACCCGAACTCACCCCCGTGAATGTCCTCCTATTGCTTACAACCTCATTTCTCGAATATATCGTAAAGCCAAATTGCGCTGGTTAACACGGGAGAAGGGAGCAAATATCGTCGAAAACTCGCAAATCTCTGTTCCCAGGAATGTCTGTCTATTCCGGTTGTATTTTTTTGTCACCAAGTGAATCTTAATGAACTGCGATGTGAAAGCCGTAAATGAGAACGAGGAGACAAAAGATTTGAGAAATATTGCGTGGCTGACCGAGTACTCATGATGATAGTCAAGCTGCCAATGATCACCGTCTAGGATAGTAAAATTACCGATAGTAAGTGAGTTAGGTTACCAATGCACTACCATGTATGTTACCATATACGCTGGTCTTACAACTAATGATAGTCAAGCTACCAATATGATGACAAGATAACTAATGGTAGTCGTGTTTCCGATTTCTTGTATGTCGAAGGCATGAAAGAACCGTCATCATAATAGCCTATTGTTCCTATGCTCGAGATTGTAGTAATGTTTCAGGTCTTTTGGATGTTGGAGACATCAGAAAACCGTCATTATAGTAGTCCATTTTTCCCATGCTCGCGATTATACTATATTACTATTCCAGATGTGTTGGATGTTGAAGACACGAGACAACTTTGATCATAGTACCCTATCGTTCCCATGCTCAAGATTATAGTAGTTTCCAGGTTTGTTTGATGTTGAAGATATGAGCGAGCTGTCATCATAGTAACGTATCGTTTCCTTGCTCAAGGTTACAGTAGTTTCCAGGTCTGTTTGATGTTGAATATGTGAGCGAACTGTCATCATAGTAGCCTATTGTTCCCGTGCTCGAGATTATAGTAGTTTCCAGGTCTGCTGGACGTTGAAGAAATGAGAGAACCGTTATCATAGTGGTCTATTATTGCCGTGCCCAAGATTATAGTAGTTTCCAGGTCTGCTGGATGTTGAAGACATGAGAGAACCGTCATCATAGTATCATATCGTTCCCATGCTCAAGATTATAGTAGTTTCCCGGTCTGTTGGATGTTGAAGACATGAGAGGACCGTCATTATAATAACCTACCGTTTCCATGCTGAAGATTGTAGTACTTTCCAGGTCTGTTTGATGTTGAAGGTATGAGCGAACCGTCATCATAGTAGCCTATTGTTCCCATGCTCAAGATTATAGTAGTTTCTAGGTCTGCTAGATGTTGGAGACATAAGAGAACCGTCATCATAGTTACTTATAGTTCCCATGCTCAACATTATGAAAGCTTCCAGGTCTGTTGGATATTGAATTCATGAGAGAACCGTCATCATAGTAGCCTATTGTACCCATGCTTAAGATTATAGTAGTTTTCGGGTCTGTTGGATGTCGAAATGAGAGAACCGTCATCATAGTAGCCTATTGTTCCTATGCTCGAGATTATAGTTGTTTCCAGGTTTATTAGATGTTGGAAACATGAAAAAACCGTCATCATAGCAGTCTCTTGTTCCCATGCTCAGGATTGTAGTAGTTTCCAGGTTTGTTGGATATTGGAGACATGAAAGAACCGTCATCATAGTAGCCTATTATTCCCGTGCTCGACATTATAGTAGTTTCCAGATCTCTTGTTCCCATTATAGATTATAGTAGTATTCCGGGTCTGTTAAATGTTGAAAACATAAGAGAACGCTTATTATAGTAGCGAATTGCTGCCATGCTCGAGATTATATGAGCCTCGATGTTTCGGAATCACCTTTTAACCAATTTAAGGTTATGTGGAGGAGGCTTGAAGGGTGGCCATAGTTCAAAGGATTTTTTCTTTATATACTAACTCGGCCTTCGACGTCACTGATGTTGAAATCTTAATTGATGGTTAATCTTCCACCTACATTTTCCGGTTTTTTTCAACTTTCGTAGGGATTGTGGAAAATTCTACATGATACACCCAGAACGATTAACACTACCGCAGTGCGTAGGCTTCTTACCCACGAACATCTCTCTTCCTCGCTCATTCTCTCTCCCTCTGACTCCTGTACAAAAGTTATCTGTAGACAATTTTATACATAACATTAAAAAATTACATACACCGCGTGATTATTCGTTATTTTTGGTGTGTTCGTTCGTCCATTAATTTATTTATTTGTATTTTTTTTATTCGTATGCTTTTTCATTGAAATTTATTTGTATTTTATTTATTTTGTTTATTTGTATGCTTTTTCATTGAAATTGCAACTAGCCCAAACGATCTTCCGCAGTCTAAGTTGTATTTCCGTCAAAGATTCATGGCAATAGGTCCAGTGGTTATCGGAATACAAATTGAGGTCAAAACGAACGAATTAGGCAAGGTAAATAGGGTGGAAAAAATTACGTAGCGCAAGTATAATTTATTATCGCAACCGTACGTCCTAAGAGCACTCGTTTGCTTTTGAAAAAAGTCAATAATTCAAGGAGCCGAAGAGTTGCAACGGATACACGGGGCACAATAGTTTAAGGTCGTCGAGGAATTACAGCGACAATGATTTATGCAGTGGAAGTAGGCGGCAGAGGGGCGGTCGTGGGGGTTGAAAAAAGGACCAAGTTTGCAGACACAGTCTGATCCGAGCTCGACCTTAATTCAGTAAAGAGTTCTCGCGAGAGTCGTTTACACGACGGCTATGAACATTGGCAACGGTTGGCTGCGAACGCGCGGAGACTACCCGAGCTTTCGGTTTGCGTATTGTGAAGCTCGAAGTCCCGCTTTGCCTCTTTCACTGAGAGACACTTTGTCAGCCCCTCCGATGTCGCTCCCTTTCTTTCTCTCTCATCTTATATGGTTTATTTTTCCTTTGTATCAAATTATTATTCGTCTAATTTTTAATTATTTTTCTTTATATGAAATCTTTGTTTATTTCATTTCTGTTTATTCTTTCTCATTGCGTTTGCAGCTTTACATTTTCCCGGGAGTTATCTAGAGCATAATAAACATCATAAATCAATCAATAAATATCTCTTTTATTTATATAAGAGATCTTATTAATATAAGAGATTTATTGAGTGTTTTGTGATGTTTATTATGCTCTAGGTAACTAGAGTAATTTGCAACAATGAAAAATCAGTAAAGAGACAGTAAAGAGATTCTCACAATATTGCTACTGTCTTTTCACTGACTTTTCATTATCACAAATTTATTTTACAATCAATAAATCTCTCTCTCTCTGACCTTATTATACCTTGCTACCAATTTGTCCTGCTTACATTCACTGTACGTAGTTTTCCATTCCACCATCTTAAAGTTTCCACTATTGAACTGCGGTGAATATTTTTCTCTTTTCCTCATAATCGCCAAATTTTTTTGGCGCTTCAGGTTTCGCAAAACCCCCGAAGATTTCTCAGAATTACCAGGTTGTTTTAAAATTCTCATTGGAGTCCTACACCCTGCAAAAAAGTCGAAAAGCAATACAAAGAAAAACCTCAAAAGTGAATAATAGAAATAAGAGTAGACTACACATCCTGTATCGAAAATTAACGACGCGTTCGAAATAAAATGAAGGACCGTCCTAAAAACAGCCTCACGTGGTGATAAGCCAACATTCAAAAGAACTTTCATTGCATTCGGTAATTCGAGACGCAGGTGAGATTGTTACGTCGACAGTGTGGAATAATTTTACAGCCCTATAAAATAGTGATTCATCGTTGAATGGCTTTCAACTGTCAGACGTGGCAATTAATGTTGGCCCCCTGACTTGTAGCAACGTCTTGTTACGTATATGTCTCTTCCATATGAGTTACGAATCCACGTGTTCGTGATGCGGAAACGGCGCTCTAAATGAATCACATATATAGCTGAACGATCTATACCTGTGTAATGTACACTCGGTACATACACGCGTCTATGTATATGCCCAAGCGAAGCCGGAGTTACAACCCCTGGCGGTCTAGTGGCGCGCGACGTAATAAGACAATTTGTAGCTGTACGAGGATCGGCAAAAGCAGCCAGAAGCAAAGCAGAAGCTCTCCTCTCGTGCTCTCACCGTATAACCCGGAGGCGTACACACCCCCCCGGAACCGTTCCGCTTTGGTTAAAGTCCCGACTATTAAACCGAAGTTTGTCTCGAGCTATCTCTCCCCCACCTGCATGCCACCCTCCATCCTGGATTCCTCTCTCTCTCTAGCCCCATTTACGAATGCGGGAAATGTCATACCCCTCTGATGTTACTAACTTCTCCTCCCTTCTGGCAAAGTCCCATATACAGCGTTTGCTTATCGACTGTTGGCAAACAAACCGGCGTGACCTATATATACATAACCGTGCCGCGATGCAGACTTGAGTCCTTACGCTTAGTGACAATTACTATATAAAGATTACCAGCTGTGCCCGCGACTTCGTCTGCGTGGACTTCATTATTAGGTTAAGTTAGGTTAGGTATCGCAACCAAAATTGCAAGGCATTATCCTCCAAGTCCAGAATTACCGCAAAGTTTTCAATATTCTTTACACAAGTTCCATGTATCAGTCTGATCGGTGACGAAAGAATGTAAGTGCAGCATGTAGCCGCTCCTTTTATAGTTTTGGATAGAACGAAACCGCGGCGCGAAGTGAAATGTATTCGCGCCATCTATGGTCGAATTATTGTACTGTATACCTAGACGCCTCAATGAAACGTTGAGAAGTGCCCTTTGAGCTGAAAAGTAAAAAAAAATATGCCATATGTTGGTCTGGGCTATAAGCAATAGCTTATAGCCCAGACCAACATATGGCATATTTTTTTAGTCAACATAGGACGTTGACTAAAATCAACATAGGACGTTGGATGTTTAATCAACATAGGACGTTGATTAAGTTCTCGCTGTTTTCCAACAGATGGCGTTACCAGAGTGGCGTGCGCGTAATTTGAGATGGTAACGCATCTATAAAAAAGTACTAGAAGCAAGCTTGACATTCAATGAATTGTACTGCATTACTTTAGTAAACAAAAAACAAGTTGCAGCTGAAGCATACAGAATTCTTGTTGAGACTTATGACGACTATGCTCTGTCGGAAACAATGTACAGAGATTGGTTTGAACGATTCAACAATAATGATTTTGATGTGTTGAATTATTGGCTTTGCTTCATGAAGACTCATGTCAGGCGCTAGCCGAACTTGAAGCATCATTAAGAGTTGATCACACAACAGCTTCGAAATGTTTGAAACCCTTAGGACATATTCAACATCCCAATATATTCATGCCGAGTTTCAAAAAAATTCGTTGCGTAGTCTTATGGGGTTCCGTGAAAGAACGCGCAATGACATGGTAACACTTATCACGCCTGACGATCCGAAATAAAGATTACGCCGAGCATGTGCCCAAATTACACTACAAATGTTGGCTGAAGTTAGACAATCTTTTCATCAGAGAATCAACAAGTGCTCACAAGTGTGGGCACTTGTTTTTGATGCTCGAGATGCTCGAAGATGTTCAACTTCGAAGGTCATCATTTCGGGCATTTTCCGGAGGTTAATTCATACCAAGGTTTGCAAATCGTTTAAAAGTGATTATTCCGATTTCGTTCGATCTTTCGACTATGTTCATCTTCGACGTAACCGAAATGACCTGGTATTGTAGGTCACTGAACTTGTATCAACGTTAGTGATGTCGTGGAAAAAAAACTACATGGTCCGATAAAAAAAGGGGGGGGAGTTGAATTTGACGTTGCTTTGAATGCCTCCACCGAAAAAAACATTACGACCGTCTCGCATGACGTCCTTCACAATGCAACCTTCATCTAAAACTTTTCTCGATATCGCCAATAGATATACGATACCTACCAATAGTTTGAGTGCTGTTGCTCTGTAGCACTTTCAATGCTCCAACCTGTGTGTATCAAGAAAGAGCGAGAGCAAGAAAGAGAGAGGGGGGGGGGGAGAAAGCAAGAGAGAGAGGGAGAGAGAAAACAAGACATCATCCCAGGTACACATGCTACTTTACCTGATAACACAACGCTCCAGTTTCAAACTTCGGGAAAATTCGGATTAATCAATATTCTAGTGCCATCAAGCGTTAGTCTGCGATTACAGAAATTTGAACCGTGGCACGTGGCCGAGTTTACGCAGAAGAGGAATATGTCAATGTTCGTTCTCATAGTGCTGTCGATTTATGGTATCGGAGTTTGCATAATTGAAATACAACGAAAATATATATTTTTCATATTGCCGGTTCTTCTTCCAGCACAACCGAGCTATGAAGATAGTTTGGACATTTTTTAGGATGCTTATAGAAAAATCTTTAAGGAGTCTGGCTACCCTGGCCACTCGGAAAATGGATATATTTTTGAAAAAATCACAAACACGAAAGTATAAAACGAAATATTTTTATTTTTCAACACAAGGTAAAAGGGGGATGTAAGAATGCCCCAAATAAATTTTAGTTCCAAATATTTAAAAATGGCGGCGCTGCAGAAGTTTCCACGGAGGCCCTCCACACGTCACGCGCGTATGTTGCTGCAGGTGTATCACCGTCATGTTGCATCTGCGAAAAGCTTATTCGTGTATAGCATCGCTACAATGTAGCGTAGCGATATTTTTTTCGATCATTCGATCCGAAGAAAAAAAAGTGTATTTTTGACCGAAATTTTACGAGAAAAAAACGTCAATAAATAAAAACCAATCAAGTAATCGCAAAAGTCCTACGTCACCTTCTAGACAATGTATCTAAAAGTATTGTGTACAAATTTCACAGCAATCGAAACGACAGTTTGCGAGATTTACTTGACATCATTCGAAAAATGTAGTTTCGAGATATTCGCAAAACAAAGTAAATGTGCGCTGTTATTAGGTGTTAAACAAAAAGTTGTTTCAATCGAGAAAGAAGAAAATACCGCCCTGTATGCAATTTAGTGGTCTTCCTCACGAAACATCGTGGAATTTCGAAATTGAACTTTAGCTAAAGGTATCTACGTGTGTAAAAGGCAATGAATAAAAAAAAATATTCAGTATCCTTTAATATTAATTGCGGAGAAAGGCTGCAAGTCGCGGCAACTTTGTCGCGTGAATTGTGACAAAGGGAGTAGGAAATAAGAGCGAACGTCTTATATTCCTTTACCAAACGGTGCACCACTGGGAAAGCTTAATTCCGTTGGTGCGCTGTGGTTCGAAATGAGAAGTCCGCGGCCGACGACGAATGGTCACGGGGGAATTTGCTCGATGCCGGAAACTCCAGAGGGAGCGCGGGAGAGAGACAGGCGGAGATCGAAAGAGAGGGGAAGTGAGAGGACAAGGGACAAAGAGACCGAGAGAGAGAAATAGGTTCAGAGAGAGAGAGAGAGAGAGAGAGAGAGAGAGAGAGAGAGAGATCCAGAAAGAAAGGGAGAGAAAATAACCATTCCAGGAACTCTCCATTGTCCGGTTGGCTGTCTCGTCCATTATCAAATTTCTCAGGCACCAGAGCCGCAAATCGTCTGGAAAGCTTTCGAAGTTCGTTCGCAAAAATATACGATCACAATCACACACTCACTCACACACACCCTCTCACAGACACCCACTCACAACCACTCACTCACATACACCCACCCACACACCCGATCACATACATCTACTCACACACGCCCACTCACATACATCCACCCACAGACACCCTACTCACACACACCCACTCACACATACCTACACACGCACACCCACTTACAGACTCCCGCTCACACACACCCACTCACACACCCCCACTCACATACATCCACCCACAGACACCTTCTCACACACACCCACTCACACATACCTACTCACACTCATCCACTCACGCACACCCACTCACAAACACCCACTTACAGACACCCACTCACACACACTCTCACATACCTACACACGCACACCCACTTACAGACTCCCGCTTACACACACCCACTCACGCACACCCACTCACATACATCCACCCACAGACACCTTCTCACACACACCCAATCACACACACACCCACTCACACATACGTACTCACACTCACCCACTCACGCACACCCACTCACAAACACCCACTTACAGACACCCACTCACACACACTCACGCACACACACCCACTCACACACACCCACCCACAGACACCCTCTCACACACACACACACACTCACGCACACATACCCACTCACATACACACACCCACTCACACACACTCACGCACACACCGATTCACACACACCCACAGACACCCACTCACATACCCACACCCACTCACACACACTTACGCACACACACCATTTCACACACATCCACTCACAGACATCCACTCACACACACACACACAGACCCACTCACACATACCTACTCACACTCACCCACTCACAAACACCTACTTACATACACCCACTCACACACACACCCACTCACACATACCTACTCACATACACCCACTCACCCACACCCACTCACACACGCCCACTCACGCAACCCTACTCACAAACACCCACGAACACACCCACTCACACACCTACTCACATACTCCCACTCACCCACACCCATTCCTAGACACTCACTCACACACACCTATTCACATGCGCACATAGTCGAAATCGCCAAAGCTATGGGGATCACATTTCCCTCCGCCCTCTGTGCCACCCTCGGCGATGTCTGAGGCTCGTGGAATTTCGCGGCGAAAATAAATGATAGTTGGGAGAGCATTACGTTCGTGTCAGCTCCTGCAAAAGTACCGTCAATGAAATTTTACCGCGCGTTGCTCAAGTCCGTTACGATCCGTTACGAGGTCCGTTACGATCCGTTACGAGGTCCGTTACGAATAGTGTTCCCTTTGTCCCCGTTGGGAAAACAACGATTTTGCGTCGTTATTTATTTATTTACGCAACAAAATGGAACGGAATCAATTGCACTCGTGTTGCACCTCGATGAGCTTACGTTAAATGGCTCGTTATCTGTTGCAGCCCTCGTGGATGAGGAGCCGAGAGTACTGGGACGATAGCTTCGAGGCACGTTACGTCGAACTGCGAAAGGATCCCACTAGACCACCACTCAAGGCAAGTTGGAATTATTAATTTTTTCATTATTTTTGGCTCCACTCGTTATCAATACCTGTCAACAGTATTCAGAACTTGCTCACTTGCAAAGTTACGCGTTCCGTTTTTTCGTAGTGTCTGACCAAAGCGCGTCTCTTCTACTCAGCATCTCGATCCCTGTCCGCGCTGGCATAAAAACCAAGAATAATGGCGAAAATATGAAGGGTTGATTCTATCTCCACCAAATTTGACAGATAATAGTTTTTTGGGTCGCCGATTACGAATCTTAGTTCCATTTTTCCAAAAACAAAATGGCGAACCCAATATGGTGAACATTTTCCTGACAAGATGTTTGTATATTGCTAAAATTTGACGGGGACGGATTTTTCGGGTCGCTGATTATGAATCCGAGTTTCATTTTTCCAAAAACAAAATGGCGGATCCAATATGGTGAACATTGCGTGAGAAAATATTTGCATAATGATAAAATTGACAGGGAAGGCTTCAAAAATGATGCGCCGGATAAAAAAATCCGGCTTCCGTATGACTCTCCGTAAAAACGAATTGAATGGGAACTAGACTCGTGAGGAAAGTAATTGATCATGGTCGATTAAGGCCTTAGTAACGGGTATAAAATCATGTGCGAATTTAACAATTTTTTTCGTATGAAAAAATGATTCACTCATCAAATTAAATACTCATCTATTTAGTATGAATATCATGCTGTTGGAATTTTTTTTTTTCGATGTACAAAATGGCCGACTGCTAATATTTTCTTTGGTTATCTTAAAATGAAAAGTTTTCGATTAATCAGAAATCCCGTACGTACTTCTCTGCGAAGTTGTTGCGTAAATAAATAATTAGGAACGTAACTTTTAAATTTGAAGGATATCGAGTGAAAATTGTTGAAGTTATTTGTCACGCCAATTGAAAAAAAAGCTGTTTCGAGAAGTTTCGAGTAGTCGGCCATTTTGTACATCGAAAAAAAATATATATATTTTTTCTAACAGCTTGATATTCATACTAAATAGATGTGTGATTAATTTTATGAGTGAATCACTTTTTCATACGAAAAAAAATTGTTGAGTTCCGCACATGATTTTATACCCGTTACTGTGGCCTAAAGCCTTAAGGACCCGTAGCTTTCAGTTTCCCATATATTAAACGGTTTCCCGCTCTCGACGCTTTTCTCGCTTCGTCGATCCTGCCTCGACGTTAACGGGTCGTCCCTGTTATCCTGAGGGCTCGCAGTGTTTTCCGTCTAATTTATATAACACGAAATCCGACGTCCCAGCGAGGACTGACTTTATCGCAGTTTGCGGAACTTTTGCGGAACCCAAATAAAAACTGTATACAACATAAAAGATTAATATTTCCACAGGCTTGAACTTTAACAGGAAAATTTTTTTCTCTAAAATGAATATGTGCTAAAATAAAACAGAAAAACTGTTAAAAAATCAGTTTTCGTGAGCGTTAATCTTGAAAATAAAATTGGCGGGTATTTTCACTATGATATTCGTGATCAGCGAGTCAAAATACACGGGCACACGAAATTCCAAATTAATCAGAGGTATGGGCTTTTCGGAAATACACCCAATTTAATATTCGATAACTACGGATCAAAAACTCCATTTATTTATGTATATTGAAAAAGCTCTTGCAATTTTCCGCTTTTCCCGTCATCGGCTCTCCCCGAAATTCTTACTCTCTCTACTCGGTATAAGTTTCACTTCCTACGCGCGTGCGTATTTTCGCACTAGTGGTCCTTATTTTTCTTTCGAAGCGAGAAATCGCGGGGAAGATAAAATAAAGGACAATTGAACTCGGCGGAAATGGATCTCAAGCGCGTTTTCGGGCGAACGTTTACTTTGGGTTTGACATTGCAGCGCGAATTTGCAGACGAGGATCAAATGCAAGAAACCGAAGGGGAAATTAGTTACGAACCGTTTTGGTGCAACTTTATCTTCTCTCGCTATTCTCAACCTTCACCTTCATTTTTCCGTACAGAATTGCTAGTTTTCTCACAGCCGAGCAGCAGTCCAAAATTAATCAAGACTCTCTCCCTCTCGTCTACCCTCTCTCTCAGCTGCAGCTGAGATTGTCTGCTCCAGTTATACGAGCTTGCACTCAAGTACCAGTAGCTGCAACAACTGACGCCCTCCGCCGCGCTTACCACGGAAACACGTCCCACGCTCAAACTTTTCACAGGTCGCATTCTCTGCATTTCTGATAAGCCAGCAAATTGCGGCTCGTAAAATATTTACCACGATCCGAGTAGGTCAAAAAATAAGGCAAAGCAATGTTCTCCGTTTGACGAAATTTCTTGAAGGGCTGCTGATGGCATCTAAACGGAAACGTTTCGTGCATTAAGGCGGGATTCTACTTTGAAACTTTGAAAAGGCTAAATTGGATGAAAACACCCACCTGGAACACGTCGAAGGCATATTATATGGCCCAGGCATCGCTGATTGAGGGTAAGATAATTTTTTCTACGATTTATCACTCACCAAAACTTTAAACGCGTTTTTCTCGAAACGACATTTTCAAGTACCGTGGTCGTGATAACTCAAAAAGTACTGAACCGATCCTTATGAAATTTGGAACACATATTCTATATGTGTGTACCAACCGACCTAACTACAATCAACTTAAAATTTTGATTAGAACTATTTTTTTATTGCAAAAAAAGACCCAAAAAAAACGCATTTTTTTTCGTATTTTAGCCGCCATTTTGTTAATTTTGCACGTATATAAAATATTCTAGTTAGGTCGGTTCCTGAAGACATACTGAACATGAAACTATTTGATTTTTTTGTTTCAGACCATCCGTCGGGAAGATTTCACGACCACGGCAACGGTACCTGCTTTTCGAGGCGTTGGCTTTAAACATATTTTACGTGTACAAAAAATGAATAAAATACATTAAAATTTTTTTTTATGTACTTAAAGAGTGTATTTATTGAACAGTTTAAACCCCATATCGATATCTTTAATAGTATTCTCAGAAAAAATTCACGAAAATAGCGTTTTTTTCATGGTTTCAAAGTAGAATCCTGCCTTAAGGGCTAACGGCACTGTAGAATTTGCGAGATGTCGATTTATTTTAAATTGGCTTGAGAGATACTTTGAAGCGTCCAGATTAAGGGGGACAAAAGTTTGGTACCTGTGAAAGAATGGTGCGCCGTGGCTGGCCCGTGTGCGAGGCCTCGACCGTTTTTTTCGGAACACAATTTTTCAAAACGGCACGCAGCATAACTCCAACAATTTTCATTATTTTCACTCCGAATTTTGAGCACATTTTTAAAATAACATTCCGAAGTGAAATACGCACGGGATTTTCCATGAGTTAATTATAGCATTAGTTATTAACAAATGATTGTCCTCTTTTTCTGTCGACAATTGAGTTTTTACTGTAAGGCAGTAGTCTGCTTTAGAAGCCGAAAAAAGCGTTTTTTCAGCAATTTTTTTGAAAGGGAAAGAAATGATTGCGGTAAACGAAATTTTGAGACAATAGTGTATTATATTCAAGCTTCAAAAAACAATTTTTATTATTAAAAAATATTGAAATTTTTCAAAGTTGTAACGATTTTTCTGGGGCGCCTGGAGTCTGCACTTGTAAATCGGTGCCGGTGATGGAGGTCGTGCGATGCATCTGAATCAGTCGAACCAAATTTTTTTTTAGTTTTTATAAGTTCCTTTTCTATATGAACTAAAAAAATACCGAAGAAATGATGAAATTCCAAATTTTTTCGAAGTTTGAAAAAAAAATTCACTTTTTTGAAAAAAAAAATTCACTTTAAGTTGCAAAACAAGTAATTTAAATAGTACTTTTGTCCAACTTTTTTAGTTCAAATAGAAGATAATTTAATACTGAAGCTATATCACTTTGATTTTTTTCGATCGGACATATATTGCTTTTGCTATCGCCGGCACCGTTTTCTAAAACTTGTGAAAATGAAAACTCGAGAAAACGGGGCGTGAAATGGCGAAGCGCGCGCGCTCGGGTCTGCCCTAGCATTCGCACCTGCTCGACGCTCGGCCACTGAAACTGATCTAGCTTCGAAAATATGTCGAATTGGCCTCTAAAATTTTGAACACATTCTTGGATAGTTTTGGAATAGATTTCAGACAAAAACGAAAAATCGATTTTTCGAAGCCTGTAAAGCAGACTACTGCCTTACTTGCCAATACATAAAAAATCATGTTTTCAAAATTCCCTACGTATTTCACTAGCTATACTCATGTTAATTGATAGAATTTATTATTTTTTTCCCAAATTCAAATTTGCGTCAGTTACACTGCGTGCCGCGGAGCGTCACCATGCCTCACGAGAATGTTTCCGGCGTTACCATATTGTATAATTTTATAATTTTTTTTTTTCAATTCTCTTGAAGTTATGACTAATAACATCCTTGAATATTATTATCCTCTTAGGGGTCGTACATAAATTACGTAACGCGTTGAGGCGTAAAAAATTGAGGGGTTCGGCCTGGCGTTATGGTCTACGTATGTGCGGTGAGGGGGGGGGGGGGGAGTTGAGGTTTACGTTACGTCACGATTTTAGAACTGCCAGAAATAGCAAAATTTCTGCATGTTCAAGTTTAAAAAAATGTTCAACTCATCGTTCAGAATAGACGAAGTGCAAGTTCTTATTATTTTGAGAAATATAATGAAGATGAAAAACCGTCATATCGCCCGCGACTTGATACTTTAATGTAAGTATCAATATTCTAGAAAAAAAAACATAACTTTATATCAAGAAAAACGGAACGAAAACTTTGATCGCGATTTTCTCGAAACTACTTTTTTCGACCTACTCTCAGCGAATACTCAAAAACTTCAATTTTTTAAAAACATTTTTGTAATCGCACCGACTAACGTTGTACGTGGCCGATTTTTTGAATTTTGATCATTACTATTTTTAAAGATTGCCCGAGTACAAAAAAGGGCCTTAAAGATAGAAAAAAAATGTCCAATCGATCGGCATTTTGTAAAAAAAAACGATGCTGAAGTTTGCATCGTTGGATTGCAACGAATTCAATTTATTTTGCCAGATTTCGCCTACAAAAATCCATGAACCATTTTTTAAGATACTTATTTTGCTAAGTACATAAAAATCTGCCAAAAAAAGATCGCATATAATAATAATAATGTGGAAAATAAAATGTAAAACGGAACTTTCGTTGCGTTCCAACGATGCAAACTTCAGCACCATAAAAAAAACCAAAATCAAAAACGGCTACGCATAACGATAGCTACATTTGTATGGATATCGATAAATTATTGACTTTTTATTTACAGATAACCTTTCATAAAAATATCGATGGGACAATAGAGAGAACTTTTTTTCGTCGCCAAATCAGGGTTAATTTTTTTGAATTCATAAAAATTGGTTTAAACCGAGATGAATATATACTTCATGAAATTTAAAAAAAAACGCAATTATTGACGAGAAAGTACCCGTTACGTAACGGAATGAGGAGGGGGGTCAGGCCAGGCGTTACAGTTCTGTCACGTGGGGCGGAGGGGTGGGGGGGTTAAAAATTAGGAAATTCTGCTTTACGTAATTTATGTACGCCCTCTTAATTTGGACGTTTGAAGTGTCGTAAGCCCTCAATGGTCCCGGCAACCGGAAACTCCGTCAATAATATAATCGCCGCCACGCTACAGATCGTCCAGCTTCCCTGTGCCCTCCTGCACCGATGAAAATTCACAAAAGTGTAAAAATAAAACACCATTGGCGAACAATAAATCACTTACGATCCTTAATAAACAAAAAAATTAAAAAACTGCAAAACAGCCCAACTCTAGCTACGTTTTCCCCTACTATGTCTCTCAATCCTTGCTCTTTCTCTCTCTTCTTCACTTCGAGGGAGAGAGAGAAAGCAAGGACCTAAAACGCGGCAATATTTATCGGGCGAGACCGCAGCTGTTCCGTGCGTCGTTTCTCTTCTTAACAAGAAAATTCTCGTCGTGGTCTCTCCTCGACCCGTTGGGATTGAAATATTAAACGTTCGTTGCCCCACGAGAATTTATAAACCCTCGGCACCAAGGGTTGCAAAACTTCGCGCTGACAATTTCGTCCTCCATATATACGTATATACATGTATAATCGGCAACGGTGGAGTGGACCTTAATCGATCAATCCGGTTAGCGTAATCGTCCCGAGCGATCTTGAATATTCGGTGGTTGAATCACTCGAGCAACGGGGAAAATGGAAGAAAGTGTGGGTTGCGAAGTGGCGAGAAGACGAAGGGATGGGGTAGGAGAGGATTTCAAGGGATCACTGAACGAGAGAGAGAAGGAGCGCGAGTGCAGCGGGTGCAGGGGGAGCGAGGAAAGAAGGGATGGAGAGAGGGAGAGAGAGCTCGTTTCACTTCGAAGGACAGTCGGCTGTGTCATACCTCTTGTGATTCCCCGATGGTTGGAAGAGTCCCAGTGCACCCTCGTCCCATTCGCCTCTTTCACGTTTCCGCGACCTACGCAGATATAACTGCATATACAGAGGAACGATCGCGGCAATTTGACGTTACCGCGCTGCGGAGAGCTGTGCAGCAGCCGCACGTTAGGAAATTTACGAGTTACCCGCGGGTTGGGGCCTGCCATGCTTTTCCCTTTCGCGTTCTCTCTCTCTCTCTCTCTCTCTCTCTCTCTCTCTCTCGCTGTCTCTCTCTCTCTGTCGCTCTCGTTCCCTCCATCGTAAAAAGCTCGTGACTTAGTGCCCAGGCGAGTGGTGAAGGGATCGTGAATCGTCGCAAGAGCTTTTCCTTTCTCTATCTATCTATCTCACTCACTACAAAGTGTGCCAAAACCGTCGACAGCCATATTCGGTTGCGCATTCGCGCAAGAACCTCTCGAAATGTAATATTCATCCGCATATCTGAGTCCTTGAAGAAGCTTGGACTCATAACCGCACAATCCCGTGACTTTAAGGAAGCTTTCCAGTCTGACAGCCCGAAAAATCGCTGTTTTTCGCGATTTTTTTTTTTAAAGAAAAAATAATCTAATCGGTCTGGTTTTTTTTTGTATATTAATTGGGTATTGAAGAATACAAAACAATTTTTTAAAGATCGATTTATTTATTAATTAATATATATAAAAATGATGAAACAATTGTTGCAGAAAATGCACTTGGATGTGGTGTCCACGTTGGGGGTCACAATTTTGATCTGAAACAAAAAACACAAAAAGATTATTGATCGGTATATAATTGGCTTTCGTGCTATGGAGGCTTTTTTTTTTTTTTTTGCAAAAATGGCGCCGGTTTGAACAAAAAGTATCGATTTTAGCATTTTTTTTGGCAGTTTTTTTTACAAAAAAATAGGAAGATGTCAAAAAAAAAAAAGCTTCCATAGCACGATAAACAATGACGTTAAGAATATTGTGTAAAAAATTCAACTCGATAGCTTTAAAACTCTGCCCTCCAAGTTGGACACCGTTTTGAAAAATGCTGTTTCGAGAAAAACGCGTTCAAAGTTTCGCTGTAGCTGTAGCGCTCCGTTGCCTTCTTCCAAGAAATGCTGTACAGTAACCGAAATAATCTGAATTTCGGCATGAAAATTTCAGGGAATATTCGGAAGAGTGTATACTATTCGATAAAGCAAAAAAAAAAAAATCGATTTTTTGAAAATTTCACACTGGAAAGCTCCCTTAAGGATGTTGAGTCCTAAATCGCAAATGATGATAAAATTCTGAAAATTTGGTATGTTTTTGTATGAAGTATTTCAGAGGTCGTGTAAAAATTTCACGACAATTAGGAAGCTCGTTATTGAGCAATTAACATTCACAAATTAAATGTTGTTTTATGAAAACTGATGTAACTTTGCAATAAGTTTTTTTTTTATCTCTCAATTTTATAATATCTAGAATGTACTGAAAGCAGGGGAAACAAAACGAAGTTTATTGATAAAGGTGTTTTTATTTCTTTTAAAAATTGTTCTTAACAAAATGTTAATTTTTTAATAACGAGCTTCCTAATCGTCGTCAAACTTTAACACGACCTCTTAAATACTTCATACAAAAACATACCAAATTTTCAGAATTTTCTTATCATTTTTTATTTGAACCCTTAAGGAGGTTGAAGTAATGATGATAGAATTCTGAAAATTTGGTATGTTTTTACATGAAGTATTCAGGAGGTTGTGTAAAAATTTCATGACGATTAAGAAGCTTTTTATTGAACAATTGACATTAACATGTTTCATAGGGACTCAACATCCTTAAAATCTCTCATTCAGATCGCTTTTAGAAAGAATTTTTCCCGCGCTGTATCACCCTTCCTCATGTATATACACATACACTGTATATATACCCATACACATACATATATATTGTATTGTTGCGTTACGAAAATCGAGACTATGCGAGAAACGTGAGTTAAGCGCGCTGGCGAAGCTCAGTGGTCAGGACAGTCGACCGGCAATCGAAAGATCCCGGGTTCGAATCCCGGCCCAGAAGCGCACCGCATTTTTTTCGGATAGTTCTCTTGGATGTTTTCGGGGGATCACAATATGAGGGATTCTCCGTAAATTCAGCCACTTTTTTTCGACCATCTCAGATCTGCCCCATAATTGGTTATATCAGAGTACCACTAAAAACATTCTAGGTGAATCTTTTCAGATTTTTAAATTCAACATTTTCGAAAATGCCGTTTTTTTTTCAAATGAATATATCTCGGGAACTAGAAGTAACTGAAAAAAAATGTCTGTACATAAAAGTCGTAGTTTTGTGTTAGCTTTCGAGCGGACGACTTGACATAATTTTTACGTTCCGGTAACGCTGATTTTTTTACTGAAAAAGGGGGAAATTATTTTTTTATTCGAAAACGGCCATTGTTTTTGGCTAAGAGAGAGAGAGAAGCTAAAGATTGAGGATGATTGCAAAAAACTTGACGATTCCCCACGTAGGTGTTCGTCTCATTCGCCGGGAGTAGATCGCCTCTCGGACGATGAGTCAGCAAATATTCGAATCGCGTTGCTATTTCCTACTCACCCATCTTTTCCTCTCGTATTCACCCTCTCTCTCTTCCTCTCTTTCTCTGAGATGTATCTATCTCTCTCTTTCTCTCTTTCAAATCTAGTTGTCTCTCTCTCTCTCTCTCTCTCTCTCTTTCTCTCTCTCTCTCTCTCTCTCTCTCTCTCTCTCCCTCTCGCTCGCTTTCTCTCTCTAAAACATACCAACCTGTGTAGGTGTACTCGCAACAGCTATCTTTGTCATAACTCCCGAGGCCACGTTCACACATCGCGCAGCTTGCGTCCTGTTTCGTCGTTTTTCGTCTCGTCCCGGGGTCTCGGACTCCCTAGGGATGAAACAGACGGCTCGTATAACGGATAAGCCCTCGACCCCGAAAGGAGCTTGGAGACTTATCCGAATCAAATCCTGATGCTGCAGTGACGGGTATAACTTGATCCGCGCGACTCGCCCGTGTACGAATTATCTTGCGAGCGTAAAAGTTTTCAGAGGTTATCCAGCATTCCGGGATGCTCTCTGGCTCGTTCTCTCTCTCTGTCTTTTTTTTCGAATTTTGGATTGTCTTATTTCCGTCCCTTCGGATTTTTATTAAGTTTATCTTAAGTTTATGATTTTATTTTTGTTTGT
>OX632359.1:3357385-3395546 GCA_951751655.1 Ophion costatus
CAATTTTGTGACAAACAGACCTGCCGATTAATCTGCGATTTCGCGGCCATAATATACTTTGCTGAAAAATCATATGAAATATACTTTGGTGAAAAATCATTTTAAGGTCGTAGGGTATAAAATCATGTGCGAATTTAACAATTTTTTTGGTATGAAAAAGTGATCCACTCATAAAATTAATTACACATGTCTTTCGTATGAATGTCAAGCTGTTGAAAAATATATATTTTTTTTTCGATAGACAAAATGGCCGACTACTCGAAACCTCTCGAAACAGCTTTTTTCCAATTGGCGTGACAAATAACTTCAACAATTTTCACTCGATTTACTTCAAATTTAAAAATGATGTTCCTAATTGCATTTCGCAGAGAAGTACGTACGGAATTTCTGATTAATCGAAAACTTTTCATTTTATAAGCAGTTATACCGAAATTTTTCACTGAAAATTCATTTCTTAAGTTCAAATACCTACAACTTTAGAATAAAACAAAATTTTATAAATTCCTTACGTACTTCTCTAGATATTCTAATGTAGATTGACGAGAATTTTTGTTTTTCGTTCTAGGTCAAAAATTGTGGATGCTAAATGTCACGCCGCCGAGCGCCTAAAAAAAAGATAACAAAAGAAAATATTAGAAGTCTGCCATTTTGTGCATAAAAAAAATATATATTTATATTCTAACAGCTTGATATTCATACTAAATAGATGTGTAATTCATTTTATGACTGAATCACTTTTTCATACGAAAAAAAATTGTTAAATTCGCACATGATTTTATACCCGTTACTGTGGCCTAAGGTCTTAAGGTCATGATATCATAGGTCGTTGGATTCATCTGAATATCAGTTACAACGTCTTGGTAAGAAAAAATATATCAAATTACCTGTGACATTTTTTTCGTCACTCTAAAGGCAACGAAGATATTTAGGATGGTCACGTTAAATGATCCACCCTGTATATATATATATATATATATATATATATATATATATATATATATATATACCGATATATCCGAACAGGATGTAGCCTGTGATTACGTATGCACGAGATTCCCGGGGGTGCAACTTTCCATCGTGATATTACAGCTCGCCGTGCGCACCCGGGGAATTTTTCCAGACCTCATTTTGCCGTCGAGGTCCGCGACCACCACGGCAGTTTCACCTTGTTAAACAAATTTGCGGAATATTGACGTGTTTATGTACGCGTGGCGTTTCGGAGTTTTGCAAAAACCACATGGATCTCGTTAGCGCAGCCATTTTGTGCGGTTTTATTTAACAACGATAAAGCTGAAGCGTGGCGGGTGTTGCGGCTGCGGTGACGGCTGGTGTCGAGTGACGTTGCCCTGGGCCAATACTCGGATGGGTGACCGCTCGGCCGCGCACTTGCTTGCGCGCCGACAGTTTTACGGATTTTCCAATGGCGAACGAAACCGGAAACTCCGTAATGCAGAGGCGCCTGTATCGGCGCAGGTTTTCGGCAGTTTCCCTCTGCCCTGCGGGCAAATACGCGACACGGATGGAGAAAACAGATTCCCGATTATTTTTTTGCTCTTCTTGCTCTTGTCCTCAAAAAAGAGAAAACTGAAGAAAAAAAGCGTCGTTCCCGGGTGGAATTTCATGGCAAATTAAGCGAATGACGTCGATTGTCGTGAGAATGGATAACAGCGATGAGATAATGGAGGGATCGGACGAGTGAAAGGCTTCAGGAATCTGGCCGGATTAATGAGACCCTGCCTTTGTTCGTTCTTTTATGCGATCCTTTCTTCTTCCGAACTTCATTAAAGGATGGAAATCAATTAATCCGTTTCAAGTCTCGTGGTCTGTCAGATGGACTGTGAATAACGAGATAGCTCTGGCATAGTACAGCGCTGTGATTGAAGGAATGAAAATTGAAAACAATTTAGGACGACGTATTGGTAGGTCATATACGTATATACGGATATAAATTAAAGCAAATTATACAAAAATCCAAATAACTGTATTTTCCATTAAATACAAGGTCGGCCATTCCACTCTAATTAGACGATTTTAATTCATGAGCTGTAGTCTGCATACCGGGTGTCCCATTTTAATCTTACACCCGATTTATCTCGACAACTATAGCTCCGATCAAGTACTGAGTGTGGCGAAACTTTTAGGGTTCTTAACCCAAGCTCAAATTTAACCCAAACACACAAGGATAAGCTCTTTGCGGTTCGTCACTTTGGTTATAAAACAAACCCAAACAAACCCTAGTGCAAGCGTGGTAAGACCCTGAAAGTTTGATTGTACTCAATACTTAAGGAAGCTTTCCAGTGTGACAGCCCGAAAAATCGCTGTTTTTCACGATTTTTTTTTAAAGAAAAAATAATCTAATCGGTCTGGTTTTTTTTTTGTATATTAATTGGGTATTGAAGAATACAAAACAATTTTTTAAAGATCGATTTATTTATTAATTAATATCTATAAAAATGATGAAACAATTGTTGCAGAAAATGCACTTGGATGTGGTGTCCACGTTGGGGGTCACAATTTTGATCTGAAACAAAAAACACAAAAAGATTATTGATCGGTATATAATTGGCTTTCGTGCTATGGAGGCTTTTTTTTTTTTTTTGCAAAAATGGCGCCGGTTTGAACAAAAAGTTTCGATTTTAGCATTTTTTTTGGCAGTTTTTTTTACAAAAAAATAGGAAGATGTCAAAAAAAAAAAAAAGCTTCCATAGCACGATAAACAATGACGTTAAGAATATTGTGTAAAACATTCAACTCGATAGCTTTAAAACTCTGCCCGCCAAGTTGGACACCGTTTTGAAAAATGCTGTTTCGAGAAAAACGCGTTCAAAGTTTCGCTGTAGCTGTAGCGCTACGTTGCCTTCTTCCAAGAAATGCTGTACAGTAACCGAAATAATCTGAATTTCGGCATGAAAATTTCAGGGAATATTCGGAAGAGTGTATACTATTCGATAAAGCAAAAAAATCGATTTTTTGAAAATTTCACACTGGAAAGCTCCCTTAATCGAGGCAGCATTTTTCGAGGCAAATCGAGTGTGAGGTTGAAATGGGACATCCGGTATATTGTTTTTCCACCTGTCGGGGTGGCTTGCGAGACGCAAATTGAAGCGCCCTTCTCGAGAACGTTGACTCGCAGCAAAGAGAGTAAAGAGAAAAAACGAGATATTTTTTTACGAAGACGCGAGTGTGCCTTACCTCTGAAGATATACACGAGCACGAACTTGGTGAAACTAATTGTACTATTGGATCTATGTGCACACAACGAGTGTGTATATAGGTATACGCTGCTGTGTGCTCCAAAAACTCATTTCCGGTGTGCTTAATAACTTCAAGATGCGACACCGTCCAGGACTGTGCTTAATATTTTTTCGCCTCGCCGAGAGTCGGAGGAAAAGGGACAAAAATGAGGCAAGTCCTCTTCACGCGTCCGGCATCTCCATGGGGACGATTCAGAAAAAAAAGAACGGTACCGTAGGCTGAATGCTGAATTAAGGCCTTAGGCCACAGTAACGGGTTGAAATCATGTGCGAATTTAACAATTTTTTTTTAACAACTGGTAAAAAAAATACGTCTTATGTTGATGGTATTTAAAAAAATGAAAGTATACTGAAAAATTCAAACATAAATAAAAAGGTAATTATGCAGTATGAGGACTTTTCCGAAAAACGATGGCAATTTTTTTTCCCCATGATGTTGTTTATTCCATTATAGTAAGTGATATTCCGTCGGGGGAGGCTGACGTTTCCCATTAATTCCATATGTTATGGGGTATTGAAGTTTCCAGAAGCAGACAATATTTCGACGCCTCTTATTTGTTGTCGCTAAACAGCTACGCGTTTCCTTATAGATAGTTTATTATGAAGGTAACAATGTATATACTTTGGACCGATGAGATATGTTTTGATTTCGTGATCGTGAAATATGTTTTGATTTCGTGCATTGTTCTTCAAGCGTCAATATCCAGACCACCGTGATCGATTTCACATAATTTTCGAAGTCATTGGAGCCATGAAGGAAGAATACAAATTTCGACACTTTTCGACATCAATCTTTTTCAAGATTTTCATCAGCCCTTATTAGGGCCACAAGGATTACCAACGTAGTACAATTGTATAATACTTCATACTCCCCAAAATAGGCTTCGAAATATTTGAAAATTCCCTATTTTATCACGTGGTTCCGCGAACTTCAAAACCCCATAACTTATAACCCATACTTATAACAAACCCCTTAACTAATAAATAACTTCACCGTGAAACAAAATTCCCGTCGTTTTTCGAAAAAGTCCTTATACTGAATAATTACCAAAAAAAAACAATTAATGCCCTTTCGCATGGTGTATCATGCATGCAGATACCTGCCTCATAAATCATACTTACCATGATAACTCGAAATCCTTAGACTTTGGACTAAGGTAACCTAGATTAGATATGTTCCCAATGAGTTGACCTATCGCCCCCTTGTATTTACCCCCTTGCGTTGCATCTACCTTCCTAACACCCTGTATAGAGATAAAAAGGCGAGGAAGGCGAAATCTAAGAATAGCAGAGAAGAAGGAAGAGCCTACAAGAGAGAAAGCGAGAGAGAAATGAAGCAAAAAAGATACGAAGACAGGAAGAAACAAAACCTAGGAGGAGAAAGACGAACAGGGAAGAAAAAGAGAGAAAGATCTGCATAGAGAGGATAAGCTGCAAAAGAGAAACGTACGGAAAGAGAATCAGCCACAGAGAAAGAGCCTGCCAGGGAGAAAGAAGGCGAGAAACATCCCCTTGTACGTGCAGAGGTCGGATGGTCCGGATTCGCCAGGTCTAAGAACTGAAGGGGTGCGTAGGATTGGTGTGGGTTCGTCGAGCGAATGCTGCATTCGCGCGCAAGAGAGTCACTGTATTAAAGGGTTGCCACGGCCAAGAAGGCTGCATCTCGTGCATAGCAATAAGCCGTAGTTGAAGATCGCCCGCTATAATCGTTGTCTTTCCTCTTTCTCGTTCTTGGCCGTTGTCGTTGGAAAGGGAGACCGGGAAACCTGAGGGTCCGTGCGTCGCCAACTTCGCCTTGGCTTATTAAGGCCGCGACTCTCCTCTCCCCTAAATTCCGCTCTATGCTCATGTTCGCCCTCCACCCTCGACGTAATTAACGTTGCAGAGAAGAGAAACTCTCGGCCTCATACCACGTGCCCTCCTCTTGGATCGTCTTAAGACCCTCTGAGGCTGTTTAACTGTTAACAGTGATGAATTTGCAAACAAATAATTATGCGCGCATATATACGCGTTGTGCCGACTTGGACAAAGTTGACGATTGAAGATTCGAAAGTCTCGCCAACAGGCCCCCGCGTCTTCGCGAAAAATTCATTGGTCTGTGTAATTGAGATCGTGCCATCTTTGATCAATGTACCGTCAATGTGACTTGGGGTAGACTTGCCTAAATCGTGGCCTCTGGGGATCCTGTTTCTCATTTGCAACACCTTTGATCACTGACAAAGGCGCTTAGAATCGTTAGTTGATGTATTTATTTTTGCTGTGGAACACGAACTCATGATAAACGAAGTAGTGAGGCATTTGGTATTCTCACGGCAAAGAAATATTTCTAGGGTAGGATTTAGGAAGATTGTTTCGTAAACGTAACAGGCTTAAATCGTACTGGTAAGAAAACAGAAGTTGAGCATTCATGATGGCGCGGAATAAATATTACTAGCAAATGATGAAACATTTGCTTTTGGAAGATGTTACGAAACAGCGGCAGCATATTTATTATAATTGAGGCAACAGCACAAGGTTGAATAGTGGTTTCATTTGCATCCATCAGTCGTACCACGTGACCCGTGGTGTGCGAAATACGATCGTAGCAGGGTTCATGCAGAGGTGCAATTGGAGCCAGTCTACCCTGTAATCGGCTGTACACAAGGCTAGGTTAGGTTTAAAGGCCACCCCTTTCAATCTGTAGGACTCAGAAGCCTAAAAACTTCCATTGTACCCTAGACAGTCAGTTTTGTTGGTCATTGTTGAACCCTATGACTTCCGTTGTTTTCGCAAGCTCTTCAACATTGACCCAGTTCATCTGGAAAAGACCCACAATTCCTAAGGTGGCTTTGGAATACCCGGCACCTTTGGAATATCAGCCCAGGCCTTAATCAGTGCCCCCCCCCCCCCCCCATTGCTCGCTCTAGATTCACTTGTAATTATTTTTGTCCGCTTCATTTGTGATTGCAGGTGATCCTGATGCCACACAGTCACACAGATCCTGGATGGCTGAAAACGTTCGAACAATACTATCACAGTTCGACGAGAGGCATACTCAACAACATGGTCACCAAGCTTCAACAATGGTCGAACATGACCTTCATCTGGAGTGAAGTTTCATTCCTGTCCATGTGGTGGGAAAGGTAAGAAAAACTTCTCTTTGACAGACTATGCAGATAACTGACCCAGTTCAAATAGCGGAGTAACCTTTGGGCTCTTTTCGTTCGACGTGTTTGATTAACGACATCTGGAAGTTGCCAGATTTCGCAACAATGTGAAATCTGTCAACTCGTGATACGGCGTAAAATATTGGCAAGGCTGCCAGCGCTAATTGTGAACCTGGAACTGTATATACGCCTACCTGACCTGCACTGACTTTCCCCACTCATCACCTATGCTGTGTCGCTATGTCGAACGAAGCTACGTCGAATGGTCCGACTATTATTTACCTGTTCCACTGCCCCTGCTCTTTCCGCACGTTTTTCTCCGTTCGCTTCGCCAATGGCCCGAAAAAACCCTGTCTCGCGATCTCAACTGCATTGTTAAGTTTGGGTTGCAAACTCCGAAGATCGTGAGATCCGGAGATACGAAGTTATCGCTATGACTTTGGGAAAAAAATGTGGAGTGCTAGAAAAAAGACGAGTTCGCACTTACCCGCACGAGGAGCGTCAGGGCCGAGTTCTGTGGTCAAATCTTATCGTCGTGTCCGTCGTGGTAGGTGCCCAGTGAAAAAAGGGACCCGGAAATGGGGGAAAGAGAATACTCCAGGATAGTACGACGCAGGAAGTCGAGGGAGCAAAAAACGAAGCGATCGTTCGCTCTCCCTCAAACGTGCAAAGTAACGCCGGAGGGCAAAAGTGGCTATTAAGGGGTTAATCACGAGCAAAGTGAGGAAGTTTGCTCGTCAACGGTCACTCGGGTACTTAGCCCTTGATAAGTCCACGACACCGTGAATGTTCGTCAATATTTTTCAACCCGTGCCCAATCACGATGCTGTGCGAAATCATTTTCTATCTTCTTTTTTAAAGGGCAACAAAAAAATTAAGGGACAAATGAATCCAGCAGGACCCGAAATCTCGCGGAAGACGAGGCTTTTTTGAGCAAGCGAGATGTTGATGAATCCCTTACGAAATAAACCCAAACATGAAGCTTTCATACGAAATGTCACTTGCTCATGTAAAATGGAATTATTTTTTAAGCTTCCGCTTTTGTCAATCATTCCATGCTAGATGATAAAAAAAAAGGAGCTTTTTGAGCTCAGAACCTACAGCCTCGTGCCAGACTAGACTGGACAGACGGAAAACACAATCTCGCCAGAAATATTCCCTTTTTCACTTTTTTGCAGTACCGAATCCTAAAACGGCACCCTCAAACGGTACCAAACCCTAAAAGAGCACCCTCAAAAGGTACCGAAGCCTAAAAGGCTACCCTATGAATCTAATAAACCTTTCAAAGACACCCTCAAAAGTGTACTCTTCAAGGGTACGCAAAAAAGCTACTAAACCCTAAAATACTACCTTATAAAGCTACTAAATTCCCCCACGGCACCCTAAAATGATACCGAACCCTAAAAGAGCACCCTCAAAAGGTAGGTAAGTCTAAAAGATTACCCTAAAAAGCTACTAAATCTTCCAACGGCATCCTAAAAGCTACCGAACCCTAAAAGGCTACCCTATAAAGCTACTAAATCCTCCAAGAGACCCTAAAAAGCTACTCAACCCTGAAAGCATACCCACAAAAGCTACTAAATCCTAAAAGGCTACCCTATAAAGCTACTTAATCCTGCAAGGGCACCCTAACAAGCTATCTAGCTCCGCAAGGGTACTCAAAAAGCTACTAAACCCTAAAAGACTACTCTATAAAGCTACAACATTCTCCCACGGCACCCTAAAACGATACCGAACCCCAAAAGAGCACCCTCAAAAGGTACCGAAGCCTAAAAGGCTACCCTGTAAACCTACTAAATCCTCCACGGCCACCTTAAAATGCTACCTAACTCTGTAAGGGTACTCAAAAAGGTACTTAACCCTAAAAGGCTACCCTATGAAGCTACTAAATCCTGCAAGGGCCCCTTGACAAGCTATCTAACTCTGCAAGGGTACTCAAAAAAGCTACTAAACCCTAAAAGACTGCCCTATAAAGCTACTACATTCCCCCACGGCAACCTAAAAAGCTATCGAACCCTAAAAGGTCACCCTATAAAGCTACGAAATCCTCCTCGGACACCCTAAAAAGCTACCTAACTGCAAGGGTACTCGAAAAAGCTACTGAATCCCAAAAGACTACCCTACAAAGCTACTAAATCCTCCAACGGCATCCTGAAAAGCTACCGAACCCTAAAAGGCTACCCTACAAAACTACTAAATCTTCCAAGGACACCTTAAAAAGCTACCATACCCTGCAAGGGTACCCTAGAAAGCGAAACCCTACAAGACAGTAGTCCGAAGAATGATCGTAGTTACAGTCGCGTTTCCACGTTCACATGCGTGCGCAGTCTTGAACGTCCGTTCGCCCGGAAGAACATCGAGCAATCTTCAGAAAGTGATGAGAGAGAAAGATCGAGAGTACGAGAAATGCGGGCCGACCGAAAAAGCGACGGGGTAAAAGGGCCGGAAGCGTTTTAGCCGAGTGTACGGGAAAGCGGAGCGTTCTTGGGTGTCGTGCGCATAAAAAAAGAAGAAAAAAATGTGGGAAGATGAAAAAAAGGGGCGGCAATGCGGCAGAAAGCGTTACGGCTTTTACGTCTGCACCGTTATCCCGAATCTTATCGTTCGTATCGGCCTTAACCATTGTTTGCCTCTATCCGTTTGCGTTCTTGGGCTCCTTTTTCCACCGTCTCGGTATTAGACGACCGCGGTCGTTATCCTCGGGGGGAAGTGAAATAAAAGGATCGTCTTTCGCTTGTTACAGCGCTCATCCGACCAAGAAAATGGTCGTCAAGCGGCTCGTCAAAGAGGGTCGTCTCGAGATGACTACCGGCGGTTGGGTGATGACCGACGAGGCCAGCTCTCACATCTACGCCATGCTCGATCAACTCATAGAGGGTAAGCCTTTCGTACCTTTCTACTGAAACAATACAAAATGAAACCGGCATACCTACATAGTTTCGGCGAAAAGCAAAATGTCGCAAATACGGAAAAAAAAGAATCGATCACCGAACCAGCAGATTTCGTCGATAAAACTTCTTCCCCCGTGCACTATACGTGGGAAGCGAAGCGAATAACTTTTTTCGCTTTCGCTGTTTCGCTCATAATAAACCGTATTTCGTAATGCACCGATGATCGAGCGGTACGCCTGCCCCGTCACTATCGACATCCGAACTCCATGGAGCTCTCTCCCTCCCTCGGAAGAGCCTGTACAGGTTTCTTCGCCCTTTGCCCTCCTCTTCCTCCTTCTCGTCTGCGCTGGAGCGCGTAAATAAGAGAAACCCAGAAGGAAATCGAACGAGCATCAACGAAACTCCGGTTGTACAGAATTCGATGTGGCTTCTGTCGTCGTGCCAAGAAAACTTTGCGTTTCGACAAAGAAAACATAATACGAAGATAAAAAAAACATGGAGGGCGGGGAACAGGCGGAAAAGTGAGTGAAATATCGGCAAAACGGATGTGAGAGCTTAAGAGAGAATATGTAGGGGCGGGAGGAGGAGAGATGGTTTGACTTCCGTCATATTTCATCAGAAAGTTAGTCTGCCAGTCTCGTTTCATTCGACTTGACAGTTCTTGATTTTCTTCTTGGGTTCCGGCCTTTCCCGTCGTCTTTTATGATACGATACATAAATAGGTGTGTGTATATATAGAGGGAGAGAGAGAGAGAGAGATGTGCATCGATCGCTAAATACACAAGATATTTGAGCACTTTGCACCGACACTTGCTGTCATTAACTTTCTAAGGTGTCCACCGTCATCTCTCGTTTGTCCATTAATTGACGTGAAAAAGAAAAATCCCGGCGACATTCGCATCAACATCGCTCATCGACGGAGTGACTTTCATTCGTTTACATTGCCCCACAATAGAGCATCAATGTTTGATACATAAGTGCAAGGATCTGGATATAGATGTACGTATTTTCATATATATTGTAACGTTGCGAGAATATATTGGAACGTTGAATAAGTTCTCGCTGTTTTCTACCAGATGGCGTTACCAGAACTGCGAACTTGTAGTTTGAGATGGTAACGCATCTATAAAGAAGTACTACGAGCAAGCTTGAAATTCAGTCATTTCGCCAAAGTGTAAGCAGCTTTTTCTTTCATAGTGTTGAACATGTCAAGTTTCGTGCCAAAAAAGAGTACTTTCTGGGAACTCGACTGCTCTACTTTATTCAAACAAAATCTGCAGCTGAAGCACACGGAATTCTTGTTGAGACTTACTGCTACCATGGTATGTAGGAAACAGGATGCAGAGATTGGTTCAAACGCTTCAAAAATAATGATTTTAATGTGTTGAATTGGAGGCTTTCCTCCATGAAGACTCGTGTCAGACGCTAGCTTAACTTGCAGAGCCATCAGGAGCTGACAACACAATAGTTTCGAAACGTTTAAAAGCATCACGTCCAAACAGCGAGAACTTATTCAACATCTCAGGAGTGTATTAAGCCTGGCGTACAGTAGTCAGGGTAGTTGACTGGCAATCAAGAAGCGTGGGTTTGAATTCCAGCCCATAGGCGTCTTGCTTTTTTCGGATTGTTCTGCTGACTTTATGCAGGGATTATGATGCGGATATGAAACGTGTGTACATGGGAACCGCCCACTTATGAGTTAAAGAACAGCTAGTAGTTCGGTAGCGAATCGATGAACTGAACTGGTTTATTCGATAGACCATTGGAACAGAAGCTTGGCCCATCTTCCCGCCAACAATAGGATCCCACGCAGGAAGAATTCGAATTGTATAAATGCACTATAGTCATCTGGCCATTTGTGGACTTCTTCGTACGAGGTGAAGTGCTGAGCGGTAAGCGCTGACTGCATCGACCGAAACGGCAATCGGAGGGAGCAATGTCTGAGGAATATGGGAAGTTGGGGTAGGCTTTCCCAGTTCACTCCATCTAAGTACTTCTCAACTGGTTTAGCAAGATGCGGCCTGACGTTGTCGTGCTGCAAAATCAACATGTCATAGCGATTCTTCCATTTCGGCCTTTTCTCGTGCAGAGCTCCCTTCAAACGCATCAGTTGCAGCTGATAACGATCCCTAATGATGGCTCTCGACACTTTCAGCAGCTCGTAATACACGACAAGCCTCCTTTGGCTGGTTTTCCGCGGTCCTTGTTGTCCATAGAGAAATCACGACACTGGAAGCTGTGGAAGCATTCTTTGCACGTTGTACTCGATGGAGGGTATTTGGCATACACTTCATCCAACAAACGATGCGTTTTTGCGACCAATTTCTTTGCCAGGAAATAATAGAGCATAACGTCCCGCAAATGTGACTCATTCGGAACAAAACTTGCCACAGTAAAGACAATTCAAATAGATGATGTTAACGCATCGCACAAATGTCATCTATGATGTTTCAGTGGGACTCTATCAACCCATCGTCGTTTCTACTGCCAACGGTTGATACGCGCAAATAGTGTTCCTAACGACATCTATTGCCGACTGACGGCTTCATGTGCAACTACCTAGCCCGTATGTAAACCTCTGGCCCTTTGCCACTCAAATTAATCTATGCACGTCCGTCAGGGTTCGTTCGGCGCGTATCCTGCTCCAGTTGCGTTGTCAATATTCTATGGAAATTAGAATGTGATATCTAGCAGAGTCATATCGAGTGAACACATTCGCGGTCCTCGTTATATTCCAACTATTTCGAGAGATCTGAAATATGGAACATCGAGATTCGCGCGTGCGCAAACTTCTACGGCCATCTGCAATTATAATGTAATCATGAGGGAGTGGAATTATTCTGTCTCTTTGCCTCTCCCTCTCTGGTTATCCACTCTCCCAGCCTTTGTCTTCCGCCGACAGTTGATGCTCTTCCGGCATCAGCGAACTCGAACCATTTAGGGAGATATCCGTTTGCGCATTGCTATAATGAGTTTGCTGCCCCTGCCGGAAAAACGCATCTGAAAACCGACATTGGAATATTGGGAAATTTTAGGATATCGGTGAGATTCTTTGAAAATGGAAAACTGAGTGATCTAATACATCAACGTTAATTGACGGGTGCACCAGTCTCGCTTCTACCCCTGATACGTCACCATCCATCATTTAATACGTTACCGGCGCATCCGACAGTCAAGTGTCCAACAATCCAATAAGTCCATGCTTCATTAAGGAAGCTTTCCAGTGTGACAGCCCGAAAAATCGCTGTTTTTCGCGATTTTTTTTTTTAAAGAAAAAATAATCTAATCGGTCTGGTTTTTTTTTGTATATTAATTGGGTATTGAAGAATACAAAACAATTTTTTAAAGATCGATTTATTTATTAATTAATATCTATAAAAATGATGAAACAATTGTTGCAGAAAATGCACTTGGATGTGGTGTCCACGTTGGGGGTCACAATTTTGATCTGAAACAAAAAACACAAAAAGATTATTGATCGGTATATAATTGGCTTTCGTGCTATGGAGGCTTTTTTTTTTTTTTTTTGCAAAAATGGCGCCGGTTTGAACAAAAAGTATGGATTTTAGCATTTTTTTTGGCAGTTTTTTTTACAAAAAAATAGGAAGATGTCAAAAAAAAAAAGCTTCCATAGCACGATAAACAATGACGTTAAGAATATTGTGTAAAAAATTCAACTCGATAGCTTTAAAACTCTGCCCTCCAAGTTGGACACCGTTTTGAAAAATGCTGTTTCGAGAAAAACGCGTTCAAAGTTTCGCTGTAGCTGTAGCGCTCCGTTGCCTTCTTCCAAGAAAAGCTGTACAGTAACCGAAATAATCTGAATTTCGGCATGAAAATTTCAGGGAATATTCGGAAGAGTGTATACTATTCGATAAAGCAAAAAAAAAAAATCGATTTTTTGAAAATTTCACACTGGAAAGCTCCCTTAACACTCAATGGACGAGGAATTGTGACGAGAAGTTGTGCAATGCAGAAAGTATAATGACCCGTCTTCTAGGCCTATAGACATTCTTGATCAAATAAAGATATCGTAATCACGATCCATTCAGATGCTCATGCTGGATAGCATGGACGGGTACGTATCAGAGTCGCAGCTTGTTTGGGTTCTTGTACTCGCTGGTGGAAGACGACACGTGGGTTGTAGTACCTCTAAGCAATGAAAGGAAGAGAAGCGGAGAGAGAGAGAGAGAGCAATGTGCCAGATCCACTCTCTCTTCCTCTCTCTCTCTTTATACGTGTATACAGGGTGGACCATTTAAGGTGACCACCCCAAATATCTCCGTTGCCTTTGGAGTAACGAAAATGATGTCAGGAGGTAATTTGATTGATTTCGAAGGGCTGGTACAGTGGTGAAAGATTAAATTCTTTCAAGGTTATAGTTTCTGCGTTCTCAAGGTCATCAATGGTTTTTCAAATGGGAGCATGCTTTTCTTTTATTGAGACGTTGTAGGTGATATTCAGACGAATCCAACGACCTATAATATCATGACCTTGAAATGTTTTTTCACCAAAATATTTTGGGTTTGTTTTCGTCGCTCTAAAGGCAACGAATATATTTGGGGTGGTCACGTTAAATAGCCCACCCTGTGTATAGAACATTCGGCGTGCGACCATCCCTTACCGTGTATCTCATTTGCATCCGAATAGTCGGCCGCCTCATATAACATGCGCGCGCACCCAGCGTATAACCAGCCGAAATTTCCCGTCTTGTTTTCCCAAGTCAAATACGAAAACCCGACCCTTTCCTCGATAGCTTTACTATACGTATGTGTGGGTCTGTGGTGTTTGGAGTAATCCACCTTTACGAAAAGTCCTACCCTTTTTTTTCCAAATCGCATCCTTCTACGCAATAAAGAATGTACTTTTAGTATAATAATGCAGCTTTCGTATGAACGGATACTTTTTTGAAATTTCAAAAATCACAAAAATGCTAAGCTGTGGAAAAAAAATTAGGATTTTTCACCACGAAAGACAACTGTAATCATTTGTTGTTGACCAATGGATGAATATATAAACCAATTGTCCAGTCATACGATAGAAAATGTTATAAACTGTGCTCTGTCCTAATTCGAAGTTAATCGGACGGTTAGATTTTGAGTTACGACTTATACCGTTTCGATAAACAGTTTGGAGAATAACGCAAAAGCAAAAAGGGTAAATCGCAGCGCGACGGTAGCGGTCAATTTTTGGAAACTTAAAAAAATCCGTGTCGCAAATTAACGTTAAGGGCTGCATCTACCCAGAGGCCCGAAAAAATGGCCAAATGTGGGATTTGTTTTCTGGGGACCGGTTGGTGACGAGGAAACGCATTTTTTTAACACGACGATACAGATATTGGGAGCCTCAAAAAAATCACAAAAAAAACACCGAAAATATTTCGGTGTTTTTTCAGCTTAAACGGTCCATCTGAAATCTAAAAACGAAACGGGTTATTCAAGTTTATCATAATTAGAAGTCGTTGACGATCGTTGATTTTTCAATTCCTTTTTAACGCACCCTCGATAATAGGGGTGTTTTTTGTTTTTCGTCGATAACGTTTTAACGGTACGAGATATGAAGAAATTTCAGATTGCAGCAATCTTCGTTTTTCCGTGCACTATACATTGTACATGAGAACGATGCAGATAACAACGAATTTCGAACGAAAAAACACCCCTATTTTCGAGGGTGCGTTTCACCCCTTAAAAATCGGGTTCCGCAGATATGAAAAAATACGTGTCGCCTATTTTTACCCATTCTACAAACATGCCAAATTTCATCGAAATCGGAGAGTTCGACCTCGCGACTTTTCCTTGTCAAACATTCATCGAGCCTTATTTAGGATTAAGGGGAGGTACCTGAGTAAACGGCGAAAAAAACAGGCAAACTTCGGGAATTTTTATCTCAAAAACTAATGTTTCGATTGGATCCGGGTTTTTTTTTATTGGAAAATATGTACATTGAGGTATGTTTAGAAATGTTTTAAAATAAATTCGTCGACTGGAAGCGATTCAAACGTGATTATCTCGAAATATAGTTTTCAAAGTCGGGGCCAGATGTATTTCCAAAACGGCTTGTCCGATTTTGTCCAAATTTGGATACAATATTCTTCGATAGTTTTTCTCGTTCGCCACGTAGGGGTTTTTCACTTGATTGAACCATTGCTTTTTTATGCAACCAAAATCGTCGGAAATCGCGAACGAGAAACGAATGTTAAATTAAAACGGTCGCAATTCCGTCAAAAATGGAAATATCAAAAAAATCCTACGTGGCGATCATCTACTACACATCATCATAATGTACTTAGAAAAGACAACTATCAAAACTGTAAATACATAATTACCTTTATAATTAATATAATTAATACAATTAACACAGCGTAATGTATAAGTAATTTCTAATAAATACATATATTTTGACGATGAGAAGCTTTGTCTTGAATTAGATTTTCCGAAGCATCCCATATGTATGCAGCACTGCAAAAATAAGTGTGTTGTTTCTACACACTTTGAGTGTGTAAATGGCTGCAGGCACTTTTTGCACGTTTTAACGTGTGTAATAAAATAACACACGTAAGTGTATTGTTTGAACGCATATGTCCGTGTTATTTTTACACCGTCATTTTTTTTACACACGTTAAGGCGTTACCCCCACTTGTAGCGCAAAAAAAGGCTTTTTTCATGAATTTTTTTAAAGAAAACTACAAAACTTTTTTAATCGATCAATATACCATCTTGAAGAACACATCTTGAAGAACTTTCAGTAATTTTTTTATTGAAAAATATTACATTCTTTATTGGCAAATGGCCGTCAATGAAATAATGTTTTTATATACACGGTTTGCGGTGACCAACATTGCGGCGAAGTGGATCATCTGAAAAAAAAAATGCGGATGGATTTAGTCAAATATAAGTATAAACTAGTCTTTAATCGAAGGATTTTAAAAAATATTCATTTTTCACAAAATGGCGGACAGTCAAAGTTAATGGTTCGATTTTAACGAAAAAAAACGGCCGTTTTTTGGCTATAAAACGGCCATTTTTTTTCGAAAAAAAAAATTGAACGATTAAAGACTACATTTTTATGTATTAAATAAGCCTGCAAAATTTCAAGAAGATCGGTTCATTAGTGTTCGAGTAATCTTGGTCACCGACTTCGGAAAGGCCATTTTGAGAAAAACGCGTTTAAAGTTTCAATTTCAGTTTACACGAAGAACGGATTCTTCTCTTTCAACGCTCATATCTAAGTCAATTTTGTTCGGATCGACTTGAAATTTTCAGGACATATTCTCAGATACTTATACTTCAAAAAAATGCAATAAAAAAAACGATTTTTTCAAAATCGCAAGTGGGGGTAACCCCTTAAAGTTTCAATTTCAGTTCTCCAACTCACGGATTCTTCTCTTTCGACGCTCATATCTCCGTCAATTTTGTTCGGATCGACTTGAAATTTTCAGGACATATTCTCAGATACTTATACTTCAAAAAAATGCAATAAAAAAAAATCGATTTTTTCAAAATCGCAAGTGGGGGTAACCCCTTAAAGCGTGTAAAAAGTGTCTGCAGCCATTTACACACGTAAAGTGCATAAAAACAGCACACTTGTTTTTGCAGTGTGCTCAGGCCAAATATCCGGAAAGCACGCTTGATTTTCAAAGTGCACACGCCCGTGTCCATTGTCCTCGGCATGTAAGAAGGTTCAAGCTCCCATCTGATAATGAAGTACGTGCTCATACTACCTCAACCGTGCTAACCATATGGGACAACCCGGGCGCGCACGGTGCCCAATTTGTCTCTCCGCAGCAGTGCCATATCGTACAACGTCCTCGTTACTCAGTTGCGAGGAACAGGACGATCTTACGATCAAACTTTCATCGCTCCATTCTCGCGGAAAGGACGCGAAGAATCGGAAAATATTCATATTCCTCGTTTTTGAGGATGAGAAACGGAGGAGGAAAAAAAAGGAAACGTTACCGCCTACGAAGTAGTAGACGTCGTTGCATGCATTTTTCAGACGCAATTTCTCGCTTCCTCGGGAGAATAAGAACGGACGGGATGTAAAAATGGACGTTTGCAGGGCGAAGCGCGGGGAAGGGCTCTCTGCGTCTTCGTACCGGCGCGTTTCTTCTTCTGTCTATTATTTCGCGGGAGCTTGTTCACGAGAGTCGTAGAAGCATACCTAGAAGCGCCAGACTTGCGGGACGAAACTTTTTCGCGCACTTATTATTCTTCGAAGGCAATGTTGAAAGATGACGATGTGGATTTTGAATAAATATACATATATTTGTATATGAGGGATTCTCCGTCAGTTCAGCCACTTTTTTTTGACCATCTCAGATCTGCCCCGTAATTGGTTGTGTCAAGGTACTAGTAAAAGGCATTCTATGTGAATTTTTTCAGATTTTTTAATTCAACATTTTAGAAATTTTTTTTGCAAATGAATATATCTCGGAAACTAGAAGTAACTGAAAAAAATGTCTGTACACAAAGGTTGTAGTTTTGTATTAGCTTTCGAGCGGATGACTTGAAATAATTTTTACGTTTCGGTAACGCTGATTTTTTGCCGAAAAAGGGGGAAATTATTTTTTTATTAAAAAACGGCTATTTTTTTTTTGGTTGAAAAAATTACAGAGTCTTCCAGCATGTCTGACGATATCGCGAAAAAATCGCCTGAGTGGCACGGAGCGAGGTTCCGGTATAAAAAAATTAATTTGTGTGGTTTCATTTTTTTTTTACCCTAGAACCTCGATCACTCCGGCGATTTTTTTTGCGATATCGTCAGACATACTGGGAGACTCTGTAATTTTTTCAGCCAAAAAAATGACCGTTCTTTAATTTCAAAAAATTATTTTCACCTTTTTTGGTAAAAAATCAGCGTTACCGGAACGTACAAATTATTTCAAGTCGTCCGCTCGAAAGCTAACACAAAACTACAACTTTTATGTACATACATTTTTTGTCAGTTACTTCTAGTTTGCGAGATATATTAATTTGGAACAAAAACGGCATTTTATAAAATGTTGAATTAAAAATCTGAAAAAATTCACATAGAATGCCTTTTAATAGTACTTTGATATAACCAATTATGGGGCAGATCTGAGATGGTCGAAAAAAAATTGATTGAATTGACGGAGTTCCCTCACATATAACTTTCTGAAAAGCCGACCGATAAGATATTTTTTTTTTAATTTCTAGAAATGTATTTTATGAAAAAAATACACACATTTTTTGGACAAAACACGAGTTTTTCGAAGGTCGACCTTTTTGATTTTCGATGCTTTTTGCCGTTAAAAAACACGATCAATTTTGCGCTTTTCGCCGCAATTCCCATCTTGGTAAGATCTTGCTTTCCATTTTTCCGTAAATTGAAGAATTTTTATACATAATTTTTGAAAAATGTATTTTCCTATGACGCAATAATGTCAATTAATGCATTCTATGGGAAAAAAATGCAGTGTACAATTTCGTGGACATCAATGTCTTGCTCATAAATTCCAGAAGTAGAATTTGAATTTGCCGCTAAAATGTTCAAAAACAATTGGAAAACTTTCTTAATATGTTAATATTATACACACAGTGTTGAATATCGCAGAATCAACAATGCAAAGTAATGTCATCATAGGGAACAGCTCAATATTGAAAAGATCAAGAAGAAAAAGTTTTCCATTTGGAAATAAAATAGAAAGAAAAATTTTACCACGATGGGTCTTACGGCACAAAACGCTAAATTTCTCATCTGTTTTGTACGCGAAAAAAATCGAAAATAAAAGAGGTCGAACGTCGAAAACGTCATGTTCTTTTTTTTACAAAAAAAACTAGAAATTGACAACGAAGATGACTGAATATTTTTTCAATATTTTTGTTCATAAAGTACATTTCAAAACAAATAATGAAAACAAAGAAGATCGTATTTGGTCACTTTTTCCGAAAGTTATGAGCATTTGGAAAACAAACATCGAATTTAAAAATAATACTCTACATATTTCCGATTATGTATTTTTTATTGAAAAAAGTAAAGCGTTTTTAGAAGGAGATGATAACATATTCAAAGCTCAGCCAAATCAAAGGGTCTAAAAGTGGTTGATTTGAACACGATACATAGATGTTTAGGGTTGTCCGGAAGGTTTTTGCCGATTTTCGATAGCTGGCACATTGAAAAATCGGCACGAAGTTTCCAGACGACCCAAAAAATGTCTTATCTAATTTTTTTCTCTTACCGAGGATATTTTCGCACTTTTCTCTTTCTCTCTTTTATCATCGCTTTGTGGCCGGTGGACCATTGGAATTCGCCCATCTCCTCCTCCCTATTTTTCAATCTCTCCCCCCCTTTTTCTATCCCTCTCTCCCTCACTCTGTCCCTCTTTCTGTCAACTTTTATTTATGTCCCTTCTCAGGCAAATTTAATTAAGCGCCTCAAGTAGTTTTTGCATACGAGCGCTCATCTTTCTCTCCCTTTTTCTTTTGCTCTCACTCTTTTTCTATCTCCCTTTGTCTCTCAGTATCTTTTTCTCGCATTCTGGCCTTTTTATTCTCACTGTTCACCTCTCCCTCTCTCTCTTTTCCCCCTCTCCCTCCTTATCATGCTCCCTTTATTCCTTGCTCTTACTTTTCCCCTCTTGATCTCTCTTGCTCTGTACATCTGTCTCTTTCTCTCCTTCTCCCTTCCTCTCGCACACTCTTCTTCGCCTAAGAAGAAAAACCAAAAAGTCCCATGCCAATCTCGTGGTGGATCACCATTAAAACTACACCGCGTTGTATAAAAAAAGTGAAGAAAAAAAGTGAAGAAAAAAAGCAAGTAAAAACCTTCAAGGAAATAAGGATTAACGCTGCAAGTATAATAAAAACGGAATATCGTACTAGAAACTTTTGCGCACTGGGAAGTCGACTGTTCCATCGATTTTTTCTTATCTTTTTGAAAACATGAGAATAAGGGATGATAACTCCCGTTGGGAGGATTTCTGCTCTCTCTCTCTCTCTCTCTCTCTCTCTCTCTCTCTCTCTCTCTCTCTCTCTCTCTCTCTCTCTCTCTCTCTCTCTCTCTCTCTCTCTCTCTCATATTTCTGTATTTACCACTGTTAGTACTATTATTACCTCATTATTATTACTATTATTTTTATTGTTATTACTGTTAGCGAATATTATTATATCATATTATTATTTATTATGATTATTATTATTTATGTATTCAATGTACATGTATTTATCATTCTTTGCCTCAAGGTGTTACCAGGGCATAATAAAATCAATCAATCAATTTCTCTCTCTCTCTCTCTCTCTCTCTCTCTCTCTCTCTCTCTCTCTCTCTCTCTCTCTCTCTCTCTCCCCTCCCCTCCCTCCCGCTCTCAATTTTTAGTTGTCTAAAACAGTCGCACGATTCTTTCTCGTGCTCGTAAATTCAGAATAAACGAGGTGGGAAAAGCCCCGGAGTAAAGCTACACCGACTTTGGGAAAAGGAGGATTAGCTCTCTCCTGCCTCCGTGGCCGTGAGTACTCGTGTAAATGTGCAAATGCGGATGTGTGCGAATTGTGGGAGTCTTTCGCGGACACGCGACATCCGTTTTATGACTCTCGGTTGATTAGATCCCCGACGATTGCCGGGTGAGATTGGAAAATGGGCAGAGCTGGCGGCCATTTTATCAGCGACGGAAAAGTCAAGCCCTTTCGGAAAACTAGCCCGATACAGGGTGGACCATTTAACGTGACCACTCCAAATATCTCCGTTTCCTTTAGAGTGACGAAAACAAACGCAAACAAAGCCAACAAACCCAAACAAACCCAAGCAAACCCAATTTATTTCGGTGGAAAATCATTTCAAGGTCATGATATCACAGGTCGTTGGATGCGTCTGAATATCAGCTGCAAAGTTTTGATTAAAAAAAACATGTTGCCATTTGAAAAACCATTGATGACTTTGAGAATGCAAAAACTATGACCTTGACAAAAATGAATTTTTGTCTATTGTATCAGCTCTTCGAAATCAATCAAATTACCTTCTGACATTTTTTTCGTCACTCTAAAGGCAACAGAGATATTTGGGGTGGTAGGGTTAAATGCTCCACCCTGTATATATGCTATATATACAGGGTGTTCCAGATCTGAATACGTTCCCTGAAATGCGGGTTGGGGGTGAAGTTCTGAGTAGATTGATATAAGCATGTGTGGGTCTCGGATCAACCCCTGAATTATTGTAATTTTTTTAAGGCTGGCCAATCAGGTGCGCCCTATGAGCCGGCGTACGTCGGTGAGCGAAAGACGCGTGAGGTGGTGTCTGGCGGAAGCGCCGCACCTACCTAAAATTTTTATTCGAAATCACTTTCTTTTTGCTAAATTCAGTACCGATGGGAAATAAACCATTTCTGGCCTGTCGAAGCCGAATTGGGACTCACAAAATCATTAATATCATTATTGGACATTGAAATGATGAAGATCGTTTAAAAAAATATGATTAATTCGAGAAATAATGGAAGGAAAAATGGGCCCACGATGAGACTAGTCTTAAAAATCATAGAATAGGTCACTCTATTTTAGAGATTTTTTTGACAACATTAAAAAATGGCAATCATCATTAAAAAAAATAGTTTTCCTTTTAGAAGCAAAAAAAAACGTTGACATTGGTAATTGATGATTTTTTTTATATTTTTTAACGAAAGTATGCTTCGAAATGAAAAAATTCTATAGTGCTACTCCCCGATATCGCAATTAGTTCGGGAGATATCAGCGTTTAAACGATTCCAAAACTGCTGAAATCAACATTTTTTGGAAATTTATAACTCATAAAGGAGAAGAGGTAAAAATCTAAAAATTGGTGTGGATATTTCTTTCATGGGGTACGATTTTACAAAAAAAAAAAAAATCCGGAAATCAAAAACTGGTCGCGATCACGATCTAGTCGTCGTCGCAATTCCACTTGAGAATACGTTTCCTCCCATCTGGCAACCTTCATAGCTCGAGATTTACTCGAAATCTGAGAAAGATTTGACTTCCGTTTTCCAGGCATTTTAGAAAACTATACAATAGGAAGGTAACAATAAATTCCCAATTGATTTTCCAAAAAACGCTAAACACTTCTTTCTTAATTGAAGACAATTTTTTTTTTCTATGATGGGGGAAATGCATTACCCACCGTATGAGAGATGTACTCTCCTTCGTCAAATCTTTTGCCACATTGTCCGTCAAATGTAATCGTTTCGTTTTTTCAATTAATCAGAAAACGAGAGCTCGTTAGTTGAATTTCTCTTTCGTTTAGTGATTCCTTCGGAACTAGGAGTGCTGTCAAGTCTCTTGTCAAGACGAAACGTCAAAAATCGTACCATGAAGGTACGCAGCTACTTTTATATCCCAATTTCATGTTTCGTCATCTGTCACTAGACCTCAAGCAGATCCATGGAGCATGCCATGGATAACAGCTGTAAATGTATCCTTATAGCTACTATTTTATTTTCTAAAATAAAAAATTCCGAACCAAAAATTAAAAATATAACTTCGATTCGATTAAATAAGCATAATATCAACTATTTTCTATTACATTTAATTATACCGCGATACAAATTTCAATTTCATCCTTACGTTCGATTCGAGCATAATATTATAATTCGAAAAATATAAGATATTATAATAAAAAGGATCCTATATGCTAATCCAGGTCACAAGCTATCTACACGTAAATTTCATTGAAATCGGTCAAGCGGTTTTGACGTCATTGAGTACCAAACAGACTTTCAGATTTATAATAATAGGCTTGACGTTCGCATCGTCGGAATGCAACGAAAAATTCTTTCAATTTCTTATTTCCATCATTTCCAATTTTTCCAATTTTCGTTATCAACCAAAATCCTATTTTGCAGATTTAGCTTGCAGATTGCCAAATAAAAGTCCTTAAAAATGTTCGCGTCATTTCCGTAGCTCAGATCTGGCGAAGGAAATTTGGAAAATAAAAAAATTTCAATTTCATTGCATTACAACGATGTAAACTTCAACGTCATTTATAATATTAGGAAGGATATATATACACGCCTGTGTATGGATTTCCAATGGCTATTTAAAAAAATTACATCACTTTTAATAAATGGAAGTGCCTTTAGTTTGATCGAAAATTAAAAGATTTCTCATCTGTATTGGAATTGAAAGGCGTACAGACCCACACACATACGTAGATATATTTATAAATAAAGATATATATATATATATATATATATATATATATATATAATTTCGTTTCCCCTATTTATCGGAAACTCGTGCTCGTAAAACACGTTATTGCATCGTTATACGTATACGGTATATGTAGGAGGTAGGAAAGAGTTGCACGAAGCTGACCTACATTTGGAATCATAACTCTCCCTTGGTAACCCCTGCGATCGTCCTGAGAGTCACCCAATTTATTGCCTTTAAAATGCCGAAGCTCCACCGGGAAACGGAGAAGGCGATAGAAGCAAGAGAGAGAGAGAGAGAGAGAGAGAGAGAAATTGAAATTGAAGCAGCAACCGCGCAAAGGTTCTCGAAACCTTGAAGAATCCCTTCAGCATCCGGGCTATGGTGCAGAGCTTTAGCTGAAATACGCGATAACAAAAATTTAACAATAAAAGGCAAGACACGAGTGCGGTGCTCATGAAGTTTTGGGAAAGTTACTTCTCTCCAATCTACTTGTTACTTTAGCTTGCTCGTTAAAGCAGAGAGACGAGGGGGTTCATGTTGTTCCCGAGAAAAAAAATCGTTCGAATGATAAAATTGTCATTGCCACGGGTCAGCTTGGGGTTATGTGAAACTCCTGTTTTGCCGATTGAGTGGGTTGAACTTATCGGGCGTGCGAGTTTACCAGGACTTTCGGAATGCGTGATTTTTTTTCTCAGAGTATTTATTTTCCTAAGAGTATTTTTCCAAAATCTTCCTGGGAGTATTTCTGTCGCTAAGATTATTTTCCTAAGAGCATTCGTCTTCCGAAGAGTATTTTTCCGAAAGTATTTCCCGTCATAGAAGTATTTTTCTGAGATCATTTCTGTTTCTAAGAGTAATTTTTTTAAAGAGCTTTTGACTTCCCAAGAATATCTTTACACAGCATTTCTCTTCCTGAGATTACTTTTTAAGAGTATTCCTCTTCCTAAGAGTATTTCTTTTCACAAGTATAATTTTCTTAGAGTATTTACTTCCATGAGAATAATTTTGCACGAATGAATTGCTGAGACTAATTTTCTAAGTGTACGTCTGTTCCTAGAGGATTTCCATGAGTATTTATTTTCATAAGAATCTTTTTTTAAAAGTATTTCTCTTCGTGAGAAGATTTTTCTAAGAATATATCTCTCGCTAAGGGTACTTTTTTGCAAGTATTTGTCTTCCTAAGAATACCTTTTTTAAGAGCATTTCTTTTTCCAAAACAACTTTTCCAAGAGTACTCCCCGTTCTAAGAGTATTTCTTTTCATAATAATAATTATCTAACAAGGAAAGATTGCGAGGTCGATATTTCCGATTTCGATAAAATTCGGGGCATGCTTGTAGAATGGGTAAAAATTGACGATACGTATTTTTTTTTATATCTGCGAAATCCGATTTTTAAGGGTTGAAAAGAACCCTCGAAAATTTTGGTGTTTTTTAACTTTTCATCGTATTTTATAAAAGTCCCGTCCTCCTGTCAGAACATTTTTCGCCACGTTGTAACGCAATTCTGGTGCGAGTAATGAGCTTTCGAAAATAGGAGCAGTACATGTACAGCGGCAACGAGATGCAACGTACGCAGCGTTCGCGCCGCTAATCTTATGCAATGGTAGGCTGCGGCTTTGGTAATTTGCTGGCCTTTGGATAACCGCCGGTGACAATGTCCGGCTTGAATCCGGAGCACGCAAGGGTCCTCCCGACCGCGACGTACACGTGCCTCCTCTGTAGGGCTGAATGCAATTTGAGTAGCGGCATCCCCTATCTCGCTCTCCGTCTGGGCTTAGCATAATTTAGCTCACGGTACGCGTCTCTCCGGTATGCAATGCCGATGATCATTACATTCCCTCACTTCTCTCTCCGCATCTCTCCCTCTCTCTCCCTCTCCCACTCTCTCTCTGCTATGTGTATGTCTGCTATGCAGTGGTCTGCAAATCTTAATCTTTTTCCATTTGAATCTCGTTTTATTTGATCATATAGAGGTTTGGCTCGTATTTGAATGTCGTTTTTATATTTATTCTTTAGTTGGAATTCAAATTGAATTTTAATTTTATTCTTGCGTTTAATTTTTACGTTTAAGGAAGCTTTCCAGTGTGACAGCCCGAAAAATCGCTGTTTTTCGCGATTTTTTTTTTTAAAGAAAAAATAATCTAATCGGTCTGGTTTTTTTTTTTGTATATTAATTGGGTATTGAAGAATACAAAACAATTTTTTAAAGATCGATTTATTTATTAATTAATATCTATAAAAATGATGAAACAATTGTTGCAGAAAATGCACTTGGATGTGGTGTCCACGTTGGGGGTCACAATTTTGATCTGAAACAAAAAACACAAACAGATTATTGATCGGTATATAATTGGCTTTCGTGCTATGGAGGCTTTTTTTTTTTTTTTTTTGCAAAAATGGCGCCGGTTTGAACAAAAAGTATCGATTTTAGCATTTTTTTTGGCAGTTTTTTTTACAAAAAAATAGGAAGATGTCAAAAAAAAAAAAGCTTCCATAGCACGATAAACAATGACGTTAAGAATATTGTGTAAAAAATTCAACTCGATAGCTTTAAAACTCTGCCCTCCAAGTTGGACACCGTTTTGAAAAATGCTGTTTCGAGAAAAACGCGTTCAAAGTTGCGCTGTAGCTGTAGCGCTCCGTTGCCTTCTTCCAAGGAATGCTGTACAGTAACCGAAATAATCTGAATTTCGGCATGAAAATTTCAGGGAATATTCGGAAGAGTGTATACTATTCGATAGAGCAAAAAAAAAATCGATTTTTTGAAAATTTCACACTGGAAAGCTCCCTTAATTTTGAGCTCGAATTTTGTGGTAGGTGTGGACGTATGATTTGAGCACATAATCAAACTGCTTTTTATGTCATTTATATAATAAACATGATAGCGCTTATAGGTAATGTTAGTCAACATATATGTTTATTTATTTTATTGCTTTATTAGTTCGCTTGATCTGTAGTTGTTTTGCCTAAAGGTTTTAACTAATGCATAAAATGAATCACCAATCAATCAATCAATCTCTCTCTCTCTCTCTCTCTTGCATTGATTCTTGAATTGAAATAGGCATTCGCTACCTGAGAGAGTCACCAGTGCTCCGTCTCTTGCATCTTCCAAAACGAAATGTCATGCTTACGAGGGTCGTTTGAAAAGTCCGTGCAAAGTCAGAGAGATGGCACTACTGGTGGGTATCGAGGTTATTTTCAGTTAGTAGCATCTCTCGGAAGAAAACATAACAAGGTTCAGCCAGATCCAGACGTTTCCAACTCGTTTCACAACCCCCCTATTCTCCAGATTCGGCTCCCTCGGACTATTATTCGTTCCCCAATATGAAGACATGGCTGGCGGGAAAAAGATTTAATTCAAACGAGGAGGTGATTGCAGAAACGAATGGCTATTCTGCAGACTTAGACAAATCCTATTATACAGAAGGGATCAACAAACTAGAGCAGCGTTGGATGAAGTGTATAAGCCTAAAAAGAGACTATGTTGAAAAATAAAAAAAGTTTATCCCGAAAAACTAAGTAGTTTATACGTTTGCACGGACTCATCAAACGACCCTCGTACTTGCTCGATGACGAATGCAGGGCCAGATCTTAAAGTCTATCATGGTATCATTCTCACTGTCTACGATTTCCCAAGTGTTTTATTAGTATTGCTCTGATTTCAGTGAGCGATTTCTTCAAATTTTGTCGTTTAGTCTAATCTAAGATGACCGCCTCATTTGCCATTGGGTGCGTTTCAAGAATTTTCATATGCCTGTATAGTCAAGCAAGAGGATAGTAATGCGTTTCTTTGGTTACGGTTCTTTTATACTGTCTTGATAAAACTTATAATGTTTTATTTTTATTTCTTATTGTATAGAATCTTCTCATCTCCATTGTATTAATATTTGTATTATTATTATGGCTCGAGAGCTACTTTGAACCATCTAGATTAAGGGGGACAAAAGCGTCACCATATGGTACAATCTTATAATGTACATTTTTTTGTTCACCTGAATATATGACTAATAACATCCTTGAATATTATTATTCTCTTACGTGTCCTTCCACCCAAAAAAAATCGCGAAAAATCACTTAATTTTAGACGTTTACAATGGCGTAAGCCCTTAATCAACACCCCCCACCCCTATCGCCTCCAGTTCCGCTCTCCTTCCGTCTCCCTCGTGCTGATTAAATGTTCGTGACAAATCACGCATGTAATACTGCCCGCAACGAGATTGAGAGATTCGCGAAGCACGTCCGTCCTACCAGTTTCTCTGTGCATACCACGTGGATAGATACGCAGGGATTCACATTGTATATGCATGTTTATGAAGGACCTTTGCATATTGGATTACCGTATAGGAGAGCAAAGAGAAAAGGAGGGTGAAGAGGGTGGAGCGACCAAAGGAGGAAAGCGAAAGAGGGAGAGAGAGAGAGAGAGAGAGAGAGAGAGAGAGAGAGAGAGAGAAGCACTTGTCTCGTACCATCAATGACAATATCTGCAACTAGTGTATCGAAATGTATTCTGCAGTGACAACATTCCCTTCGAATAGTTGACGAGCTCTTGTTCGAGAACAAGCACATAATGCAACACACACACACACACGCAGGAACACTCATACGTAATGTCTGGAGTGCTACTATGCTGCAATTGAATTAGAACAGCAGAAACCAGGACGGGGAGCCATTCCATTGAGGCACACAATAATTATTCCTATTGACCCATTCATCCTGATGGAGTACTACAATTTATTACTCCATTCCACTTTGTCAAAGGGTCTTCTCACTGTAGACGCTAAAAAAAAGCTATTGACGGGAATTATTTTTCATAGGTTTATATTATAGATATTGATATAAAAGTTGTCACGGTAATGATATGAAAGGGGATGCAATGAGGTGTAAAAGTTTGTATGGGAGAAAATATTTTTTGATCGGATTTACTTGAAACTCTGCATAGACACTCTACAATAAAATTAATGGAACACGTATTTCAGCATTTATGAAAAATTCAACCCTTAAGGGGTTGCAAGGAGGTAGAACAGTTTCTGTTGAAAACACACATTTCTTTGGTTGGATCGACTTGAAAATTGGCATACGTACGTTACAATACAGTTAACGGACCCAAACCCAACCCAACCCAAACACAACAAATCTAACCCAAACAGACACAACGAACCCAAACAAACAAAAACTAATACTGAAAGCTCTACTTATATGACCCCTCAATCAGAGACTAGTTTTAGCAGTCGAGTTTTAGCAGTAGAACCCATTTAGCAGTACAGCTTTTAGCAGTGGAGCCTTTTAGCAGTGGAGCTTTTAGCAGTAGAGCCCGTTTAGCAGTACATTTTTAAATAACAGAAAATCATTAAAAATCATTGAAAAGTTAATAGAACATTGAAAACAAACACAACAAACCCAACCCAAACAACAACACAAACCTAACCCAAACGAAACACAACAAACACAACAAACCCAAACGAACAAAAACAAAAACTAAAAGCTCTACTTATATGAGCCCTCAATCAGAGACTAGTTTTAGCAGTCGAGTTTTAGCAGTAGAGCCCATTTGGCAGTACAGCTTTTAGCAGTGGAGCCTTTTAGCAGCACATTTTTAGCAATGGAGCTTTTAGCAGTAGAGCTTGTTTAGCAGTACAGTTTTAGCAGTAGAGCGTTTAGCAGTACTTTTTTAGCAGTAGAGCTCGACCACGGTTTTCTACGTACAGAACGTGTATCTCGCCCATCAACGTTTTTATATCGGCAACCTGTAGATAAGGGAAAATCGTACAAGCGCGGCACCGTAATACAATCCAATGGCAAGTAGTGTCAGTACGTAATAGTCAGACGTATATACGAGAGACGAAAAGACGACTGCAATTTACTACCGATCCACCCACTGGCAACTTTGCCAACGACCCCCCCCCCCCCCCCCCCCCACACACCATTTCTCGGCGGCGCTCGTTGGAATCGAATATCCCTCGATACTGAGACCCAGTACATGTCTACGTGAACAGGTTGTCGCGTCTCAAGTGGAACGGTAGAAAGTAGACCGAATGGGGTGCGGTATACGATACCGATCGATAAAAATTCTCGTGGAAAAGACGCGCTGTCTCGACGGGGAAGATCGCGATGCTGGTATGAACTTTGTCGGTGGGGGCGTCAAGGTCACGCGAAGTTCACCGCTAGTCTCGCAAGGACGAACTTGCGGTTGGAGCAAACTTTGCCTCTCGGTGACGGATCCACTATAAGTGTGTCCTCGATGGATAGCGCTGCGGTATGAGTGGTCCAAGTTTGCACGATTGCGATGGTGATGGGTTTATAGGCTTGGGGCCCAAAAGATGGGTCGATTTTCAATATTTTTTTCTCATGAGAGTTTAAGGTTGACGAGGTCGGAATTTTACACACACTCGATACATAGGCTTGACAAGATTTAATTTTTTTTTCGTCGAAAAATATTGATAAACAATGATGCTGCGGTTATTTAAACGAAGTGCTGCATGCAGCAGCAACACTTCGCCTGTCGGTGAATCGGTTCTGGCAACTAACGTCATCTGAAATTAAAAATTGAAAATTATATCTTCAGTAAGTATAACAATTGAACTTTCTCGTGGCCGGATACTTTTTTTGGTATTTTGAAAATTACGGAAACGGCACGCTGTTGTAGGTAACTTTGATTTTCGTCCACGGCAAACAACTTTAATAATTTCTTATCAATAAATGGATGAACATGTATAAAAAATAAACTGGCCGTAGGATATAAAATGTAGCAAGCTGTGCTCTATCCGAATTTCGATTCAAGTGGACGAATATATTTTGAGATACGACAATACACAGTTGGGAGAAAAACGGCCCATCACAGCGTTGCGTTTCGCAGCAACGCAGTGGACGATCTGACCATTCGCTAAAATCGTCGTAACTCGGTCGATGGGCAAGGGTTAGGCAGATACCTAACCCTTGTTTGGGTTTGTTTGGGTTATCGAACAAATCCAAACACACACATTTACACTAGGGATGTTGAAAACTTTTGGTAACTTTTGGTAAAGTCGTATTCTTACCAAAAAATTATAACATCATCAAAAAACTTTTCCTACAAAAGGTGCTAGTTTTGACTCGATCAATCTTTCGGTGGAAAAAAAATGCATGATCCCATTTAAAAAACATGTCGGCCAGTAAACGTCGCCTTTTTTAACTTCGGGCAAAAAATATATGTTTTTGAACCCTGAAAGTTTGATTGTACTCAATACTTGATGGGAGCAGCATTTTTCGAGATAAATCACGTGTAAGATTAAAATATATATATATATATATATATATATATATATAATCCAAAATTGATGAAGTACAAAGTTTAAAGTCCCCAAGGGTTGTCAAGGTTCCTATAGGTTCTCCACCCATTGACCAATTTGAGTGTTCGCACCGCTTTACTTCCGGTTAAACCAGGTATTATGGAATTACTGCTGTACTTGGTTTACTTGTACCAGAGAAGCACTACCGGAGCTCTTACACACCAGCTTTAACAGCTCACCCTCACTCCCTCCCCCTCTCTCTCCCTCTGTCTCTCAATCCCTCGGGTAGCCTAAGTATATATAACCAAATAACCCCTGCAACCCCTGTAGCCGAGGTTAACCTTCTCCTCCCCCTCCAACCTACCTCTCTGTCTTTCTCTTGCCCCCCCCCCCTCTCTCTCTCTCTCTTTCTCTGTCCGCTCGTATCTGTCCACCAACTCCATCACGCTTCTGCAAACTTCGTTAATACACACGCGTGTCCTGTCTAATGAGTTATAATCATCAGTTCGGTGCTGTGCGCACTTTAATGGTTGGCCCACTCGTATCAGAATCCTACGCCCGTGCAATCTCCGTGCCTCGCAATGGCAAATTGATCGCCGAAAAGCTTCCGGCGATATATGTTAGGTGCACAACTTAGTTCGGTCCGTTTTCAATAGATGGCTCTAGGTGCTATAAATATATTTATATATTTATATATAAATATATGCTATATTTTGATTAATGTATTAATTCATTTCATCGTCCAAATAAGTGCGTATTTTAAGCAAAAAAACGGACCGAATTAAGTTGTACACCCAATATATTGTAAAATTATACAATATGGTGACGCTGGAGACATTCCTGCGAGGCATATTGAATTTGAGACGCTCTGCGTCTCGCAGTGTAACTGACGCAAATTTGAATTTTGAAAAGAATAAGAAAAAATTCTTTTAAGGGGGTCGTCTAGTGCGTCAGGTAGACAAAATCGAGTTCTTTTTTCCTAAATCACATTTGAAACATGTATAGAAGACGTGGGTAAAAGGATTTTTCGAAATTTGAAGCCGTTGAAAAGTCACAGCCGTAAACCGGAGCAGGTATACGGAGCGATTACGGTTACGATTATTCCAAACTGCTGAAATGATACCTCAAAAACTATTTGATTTATTCTGCTCAAATTCATACAGCATCTTCAGTACATATATAACTACAAGTTGAACTAAAACAATTAAGATGGCTAAAAATTGAATTTTTTTTCTAAGCGTAGAAAAAAATTGTTTTTCGGAATTCTCACTTTATTTTAGTTTCATGTAGAGCCTAAGGTCTCACGATTAAAATTGCGTTTGATTTTTTTTTATTCCAAATAAGCAGAACGGCCGGAATCATGGCAGCAGTGGAGCACCTCTTTTTATTTATGTGTTCCTAATGGGCGGTGTATCTCCGACTATATTCTATATAACGACTTAAAAAAATTCATAAAGTTTGTTTAAATGTTAATAAAAATGATATACAATTTATAAATTATTTTATTTTAATCGTTCGTCAAACCAAAAAATCCCCAAGAAAGCATTAAGAACGGCCTTCACACTAGACGACCCCGTTAATTTATACGAGTATGGCTAGTGAAATACGTAGGGAATTTTGCAAATATGAATTTTTGTGTAATTGGCAAGCATTTAAAGTAAAAACTCAATTTTTAATTTAATAATTTAATTAACAATTATTATTAATTTAATAATAATTGTTTATTAATAATTATTTAATAATTGTTTATTAATTAATTTAACAATTATTTAACAATTATTAATTAATTTAATAATTGTTTATTAATTATTATTATTAATTTAATAATAATTGTTTATTAATAATAAACAATTATTATTAATAACAAAATTATTAATTTAAATAATTAATAATTTAATTAACAAATGCTATAATTTGTTATTAACAAATTATAGCATTTGTTACTAACTAATGCTATCATTAACTCATGGAAAATCCCGTACGTTTTTCACTCCGGAATGTTATTTTAAAGATGTGCCCAAAATTTGGAGTGAAAATAATGAAAATTGTTGGAGTTTTGCTGCGGCCTGCAGACCTTTGTTTTACACGTACCAAACTTTTCCCCCCTTAATATAGATGGTTCAAAGTATCTCGTAAGCAAATTAAAAGAAATCAATTTTTGAAAGTTCTACAGTGGTGTTAGTCCTTAACTATGTATACTAGGGTGGTTGAAAAGAAAATCGATTTTTTTTCTCAACGGAAAATTGAAGTATGTTGAGAAAAAGAAAGTTTTGCAAAATTTGAGGGTTCTAAACAATTTTTCAGTTAGTGCTCAAACGCCTTTTTCATATAATTTTTTTCATGATTATCGGAGTATTTATTTATTTTATTATTAGTATTTATTTTTTATTATTAGTATTAGTATTTATTTTTTTTTATCTCGATGTCTCATCTTGATTTAATTTTTTCTGTAACAATACACAATTTTTATTCAAATATTTTTTTTTGCCATAAACAATTTGTATTTGCAGATTAAGAATCAATATATGTAATTCGGTTGTGAAAATTATATCACCCGCTTGATGAACAAGAACACGGTGTTTGCATCACTGAACGTCTAACAAGTATGCGTGTTTTTTTTAGCAATATGTTGTTCCGGAGTTAAAAACAACTGAAGAAAAAAAATTGACGAAAAATCGAGAAAATTTTTTTTTTAAGTCTGTTGAGCACTACCCAAAAAAATGTTTAGACCTCTCAAATTTTGTATGAATTACTTTTTCATAACGTAGTAACATTTTCCGTTGAGTACCGCGAAAAAAAATTCATTTTTTTTAACCACCCTAATGCATACTTTGAGAAAACATTTTTTTTTTATGCGTCCCGCCTTCAGAGGCGAATCTCTCCGAGGTTCGTGTATTTGAATCGCTTCTACGAAGTGTCCAGACATGTCGATACAATTTTCCCCCCGCCGCCCCTCTTTTTGTCTCCTTCGATTTTCCACGATCATAGACGTAGGAAGCAAAAGGGAAAATAATACGGAAAATCTCTCGATGTGGTATGCGCGTGCGTGGTGCCCGTCCGTATATTCGCGACGCGAGTACGAGACGAGGAGAGGCTGGAGGAGCAGATGGATCACGATCGACGACGAGAACGACGAAGCCCACTCGCTCGTAAAATAATTTATCGAAAAGCGTTTGAGCTCGTGAGAGCGGATGAGCGCCACGAGGAGACGGAGAAAAGGAATGAAAAGAAGAGTGCCACCGAGGGAGGGGATAATAAAAGGGGAAAAGTCGAGCACGAGGAAGGAAACGATTATCGATTGATGTTCGAGGAAAGTGCTCGTATCCTCTCGCTCTTCTCTGCCTTGTTCCATATCTGCATTATTTCTTTTTTTTTCTAGTTATTTTTACACCGGTCATTATTGTCATTATCCGACTGCTATTTTTATTTACATTGTTATTATCATGCTCAGCATCATTGTTATAAATGATGTGATCAATATCGTCGTTGTCGTCATTTTCTTAACTTTTTTATTTTTGAATTAAAAAGATGTCTAAACGTTTTTATTTTTTTTATTAGAAAGCAAAATTGATCGTTTGTATTTTTTTAAATGGAAAAAAAAATTAAACTTTTTAATTTTTTAATTGGAAAAAAAATATCGTTTTTATTACCATTATAATGATAAACAAAAATAATTTTATAAATGTTTATAATATTAAAACTTTAAATTTTACGACTATAAAAAACAAAGTTATTCCTTTCGTTACCATTATCGTCATTGTTGTCATTATTATCATTGTTATTATTGTTACCATTGTTATCGATAATGTCATTATAACCATTATCGTATTTTTTTGTTAATTCTAGTTATTATTACACTGGTTATTATTGTTATTAACCGACTACTATTTTTATCAATATTATTATCATTGTTATGCCTAGCATTATTTTTATAAATATTGTCATCATTAGCATGGTTGTCAGCATTGTTTTGTTTTTTTTTATTTTCCAATAAAAAAATTATTTTTATTACTATTACAATGACTTTTTGATTTTGTGTTTTTTTTCTTCAAATGTTTATAGTTTTGGAACTTTTGAAAAATTTTGCAATTATAAGGAAAAATTAACTGTTATCATTACCATTATCGTTATTATTGCCATGGTCGTCCTAAATGTCATTATTATCACTATTATCGTTATTATCATTATTATCACTATTATCGTTATTATCATTATTATCACTATTAACATTACTATGATTATCATCTTTGTTATCGTAATTCTCGTGGTGGTTATAATTATCATCATTGTCGTCAATTTCCTCACCGTGCTCGTTAAACTTGCCTCCCAAACTTTTTTCGCTGTCGGTTTTCATGACGCGATTTAATGAAAAGCAGGCAATCGGCGCCCCGTATAATTATCGCCTTTGTAATCCTTTGCCTTTGTAATAGCCTTTGTAATCATGCATTCTTTTCGAAGATTGAAAAGAAATAATGCATGATTACCAAGGCTTTAATCTGAAGTTATAAATCCGTTTACTATATATAATAATCACACTGATTGGTGCAGACCACTCATTGATTGTGTCCATCGAAAGTGGTTTGCATTGGCAAAGAAAACGTTAGTTTATCACGTGTAAATCAAATGGAGAATAAAAAAACCTCATAAGTCACTTGTTAGAATTAACCTACAGGCTGCTCTTTTCATGAGCTTCTTGGCTTCATTACCGAGTAATATCTCAAGGGTTGAGAACCCGAATCGGGGTGTTTTTTTGGCCAGTCCAATATATATATATATATACGGGTGTGCCCAAACGCGTGTACAATGCACGGTCATTTAGGCCTATTGTAAACGATCCATGCGCTGCAACATTTACGTATAATTTAGCTCGAATAACAATGGCAGCAAAGTAGAATTCTGTACGGAACAACAGCGAGTACAGCACGGCTGACCAATTGAAGAGCAATTCAGTTTATGCGTATGTACGTTGGGTAGGAATATATATATAGGCCGAAATGTTGCTACATATGTGCTACATGTAATGTTACTCGAGTTGTATTCGCGTATATATATACACACATATATATATATATATATATATATATATATATATATATATATATATATATATATATATATATATATATATATATATATATATATATATATATATATATATATATATATATACATATATATATATATATATATATATATATATATATATATATATATATATATATATATATATATATCGTCTCCATACTCAACACTACTTAAACTCCAATTCTCTAAAATGGTCTCTCGATAAATGGAATGATACTCATATAAATGTAAGAATATTAATTTTAAAATCCTTCAATTCATTTCAATGTTCTCAAAATCTAAATTTTGAAAAATTGAACAGTCTTGCTAAAAATGGCCTAATGTGTGTGACCTAAGTCAGCATTCCATAGATATAAAATGTTCAAAATATCTTTTCCCAATGTATATATATATATACATTGGGAAAAGATATTTTCCCAAAAGGGATATATATATATATATATATATATAGAGAGAGAGAGAGAGAGAGATGTGTGTGTGCATGCATGCAGATGCATTCATCGACTCATTCGTTTACTCTTCGACATATTAAACTTCTAATTAGCCGATCCATTGCAGGCGTTTATTTTAATCGTATTAATAAAATGTCAACTGCGCATAACACGGGCCACTGTGGCAAAGACGTGTTGAATAGCTTTTTGCTCGATAACTTCATTTCCTATGCGATTTTCATTAATCTACTATCGGAATGTATTATTTCGTTATTTATTTTTCTCTCTCCGGGAACGCGCGTTTGCAAACTGCGCCCCGGGGGGATGTGCCCCTCTGTGTGAGCACGCACACATTTATATATATATATATATATATATATATATATATATATATATTTTGCCAGACCGCAAAAGTTCTCTTCCAAAGAGTTGACTGTTCAAACTGTTGACTAATTATAATTATCCACAAAATCGAAATTTCACAACAACAAAAAGATAGTAAATATCATAAGCACAACATGAGCTTTAGTGAAAAATACACAAAACAGGTCTAAAAAGCATCCAATTTTTTTCATAATTTTGAAAACGGCTCGGGTGAATTTTTCGATTTTTTTCTGCCGCGGAAGGGCAAGAAGGTGGGGGATAAAATTTGTCAAAGATAGGTTTTTTTTAAACCAGGTTTTACACCACGGTTTGTGATTTTTTTCCAGTGAACCTCATAAAAATGTAAAAGAGGTGTAGATTTAAGAATTTTTCATACATATATATATATATATATATATATATATATATATATATATATATATATATGTAAGGACGAGATGAACCGAACGCGCACGATTTTCTCTCGTATCCTTTTAATGCAGCAACTGACTCGGCAAATCGAGATTGTCCCATTGAGTTCTCGAATTGAGCCCGGCGATGCATTTATAATTAATGTACGATTATTTGCATTTGTTCGTAATCCTGTTGTTTCGAGGGTAAATCGCAAACGCCAACAAGCCGAGATAAGCTCCGACGGTAAATAGTCTCTCAGCCTCGGTATCTCTACCCGTTTCTTTTTCTCCCTCATTCGCTCCGTGCGCGCTTAATCGTTGCGGTAGGTTTGTAGGATATCTGAAAAAATGCAGTGGTCTTTTTTCGTCTTTATAAAAATTGCACACACGTATGCTAATAATGTTAAAAAGTGAATTCCTTCTTTTGAACAAAGTTTCTGTATAAGGAGCCAGATAAATAACGTTGGAATCGTTGGAATGATTCTTTGAAATATTTTTAAAATTAATGTGGTTATTTTTATCCGATTTTTTTTCCACGCGAGGTCCTGGATTTATAACGAGGATACATACACAAACGTTTGGGTGATTTTTATGGCCCAGAACGTTGAAAAATTTGAGCAATCGAGATGAGTGAGTGTGACCTGTGTAGATATTTCGAAGCGAAAAAAAAACATTCCTCGATTATTTTTCGTATATTTATTTTTCGTATTATTATTTGTTTAATACTTATTTTTCGTATATTTATTCTTCGTTTATTTATTTTTCGTATGTTCATTTTTCATATACTTATTTTTGCTGATCATGAATATCATATTGAAACTACCCGCAAATTTGATTTGATTAGGTTCGATATTGTCTACTTATCTATAGTAACGGATCGGTAACAGCAAGAATATAGATAATGTTCATTAGCCCACCCAAACCCAAACAAAAAAACCAAACTCAAACTGAAAGAAAACCAACACAAAAAATCCAAACACAAATCTAAACGAAAAAGCCTAAACAACCCAAAGTAATAAAAAAAAGCCTAAGCAAGCCCAACAAAAAACAAACCCAAACAACCCGAACAAACCCACAACAAAAAATGCAAAAATAGTATATAATACAAAAAGAAACTAAAATAAAATTTAAAAAATCAAGAAAAAAAATAAAAAACAAACAAGCACAAAACATGCAC
>OX632359.1:3395746-3539003 GCA_951751655.1 Ophion costatus
CGGCCGCGTCTCCGGAGGGCACAACACGCCGATATTCCGAACAATTCGAAGCAACCGAACTAAATGAAGCATTATTCGAATAACTCCGATATATTTCGCGGTCTCTCGAAATTCAGAGCTCCGATGATAATGCGCGCGAGAACTATGGCCGTCCTGAGATATTCCCTCAGGATCTTGAAACTTCACGATCAAGATATTGCACATGGCGTGCATAATTTGCCTACGTGAATTAATTCCACCTTGCGCTTTTCTCATTCTCGACCCCCTATGAAGAGAAGACGAGCTTTTTGTTTTTTTCCCGAGGCTATTATTTCGCAAAACTTTTGCCGCGGGAATTTTAATGTATGAAATCTTCTTGGCGATTAGTGCAAAAGTTGCTAATTTTTAAATCGAATATCTGGAGTTAGAGACAGCAAATCTTCTCAAAATTTCACGAACATTAAGACATTACTCTAAATTTGCTCGGAGTTAATAACACATTGCTATAAATAAAGTTCCATTGAGGATGTTGAGTCCCTGTGAAACATGTTGATGTTAATTCTTCAATAAATAGCTTCTTAATCGTCATGAAATTTTTACACGACCTCCTGAATACTTCATGTAAAAGCATACCAATTTTTCAGAATTCTATCATCATTACTTCAACCTCCTTAGGGGTTGAAATAAAAAATGATAAGAAAGTTCTGAAAATTTTGTATGTTTTTGTATGAAGTATTTAAGAGGTCGTGTTAAAATTTCACTACGATTAGAAAGCTCGTTATTAAAAAAATTAACCTTTTGTTAAGAACAATTTTTAAAAGAAATAAAAAAAATGATCGATATACTTCGTTTTGTTTCCGTTGCTTTCAGTATATTCTAGATATTACAAAATTGAGAGGTCAAAAAAAACTTATTGCACAGTTACATCAGTTTCCATAAGACAACATTTAATTTGTGAATGTTAATTGTTCAATAACGAGCTTCCTAATTGTGAACATTTTACACGACCTCTGAATTACTTCATACAAAAAGGTACCAAATTTTCAGAATTTTATTATCGTTTGCGATTTGTGACTCAATATCCCCCAATACCCTCAATGGCCTATAACATTTTTGATGAATTCTGTCGAAGGATTCATTCGCTCGAAAGCTATGCGTGATAACGTTTCGGCGTTTCCTGCATCGGGAATAGTGCGAAAGAAAAAAAAGCTGCGGCGCGAAGCGCGTCCGTGGTCCGCGCACGCGGAACTCTACCAATAGTCATCACGAATTGGACAACCACGCGCAGGAGGACATCGAATGGAATCACGAGGGAATGTCCGCGGCTCGCCTCTCCCCGGTCGTGCTTTTCCGTAGTCAGTGACCGAACGTCGAAAAAAACAAGAATAAGAATCGAAAAAATCGGGTGGAAAAAAGGGGAGCCATCGGCCGTAGGCAGGGCTCGAGTTGGACCGATACGAAATTTATTGTCTCGTAGGTTTCCGCGTGTTCTGCCAAATCGTCCGAGATGGGAGAGGGAGAGGTAGAGGGGAGGAGAAGAGAGCCATGGAGGGGAGAGAGACAGATAGAGAGGAAGAGAGAGAGAGAGAGGGAGAGAGAGAGAGAAAGAGAGAGAGAGAGAGAGAGAGAGAGAGGGATTGAGGGTCAGCAGATACAGAGAAACCTAGAGATGGAAAATTAAGGAAATGAAGACAACAAAGTCAAAGAGAGGAATACAAAGCAAAGAAAGAAAAAGTGAGAGAGAAAAGAGGAAAAGCTAGACCGAGTGAAAGAGGAAATATAGATATATCATAGACAGAGAGTCAAACAAACTCATATGTAGGAAAGATAGAATGAGAGAGCGGAAGATAGATTGATTGATTAGTTTATTTCATGCCCTGGTATCAAGCATGGAATAAAATGGAAAATTTTCAAGGATTACCAAAGAAAATTTGAACCGACTACTTAAAATTGAAACTTAAAGCTAAATATTAAAATAGAATGATGCTCTTGAAGTGGTTAAGGATGTTGAGTCTCCAATCGCAATTGATAACAAAATTCTGAAAATTTGGTAAACCTTTTTGTATGAAGTATTTCAGAGATCGTGTAAAAATTTCACGACGATTAGGAAGCTCGTTATTGAACAATTAACATTCACAAATTAAATGTTGTCTTATGGAAACTGATGTAACTTTGCAATAAGTTTTTTTTGACCTCACAATTTTGTAATATCTACAATATACTGAAAGCAACGGAAACAAAACGAAGTTCATTGATAAATTTTTTTTAATTTCTTTTAAAAATTGTTCTCAACAAAATGTTAATTTTTTAATAACGAGCTTCCTAATCGTCGTGAAATCTTAACACGACCTCTTAAATACTTCATGCAAAAACATACGAAATTTTCAGAATTTTCTTATTATTCTTTATTTCAACCCCTAAGGAGGTTGAAGTAATGATGATAGAATCCTGAAAATTTGGTATGTTTTTACATGAAGTATTCAGAAGGTCGTGTACAAATTTCATGCCGATTAAGAAGCTATTTATTGAACAATTAACATTAAGGCGTTATCCCCACTTGTAGCGCAAAAAAAAGCCTTTTTCATGAATTTTTTTAAAGAAAACTACAAAACTTTTTTAATCGATCAATATACCATCTTAAAGAACACATCTTGAAGAACTTTCAGTAATTTTTTTATTGAAAAATATTACATTGTTTAGTGGCAAATGGCCGTCAATGAAATAATGTTTTTATATACACGGTTTGTGGTGACCAACATTGCGGCGAAGTGGATCATCTGAAAAAAAATGCGGATGGATTTAGTCAAATATAAGTATAAACTAGTCTTTAATCGAAGGATTTTAAAAAATATTCATTTTTCACAAAATGGCGGACAGTCAAAGTTAATGGTTCGATTTTAACGAAAAAAAACGGCCGTTTTTTGGCTATAAAACGGCCATTTTTTTTCGAAAAAAAAAAATCGAACGCTTAAAGACTACATTTTTATGTATTAAATAAGCCTGCAAAATTTCAAGAAGATCGGTTCATTAGTGTTCGACTAATCTTGGTCACCGACTTCAGAAATGCCATTTTGAGAAAAACGCGTTTAAAGTTTCAATTTCAGTTCTTCAATTCACGGATTCTTCTCTTTCAACGCTCATATCTCAGTCAATTTTGTTCGGATCGACTTGAAATTTTCAGGACATATTCTCAGATACTCATACTTCAAAAAAACGCAACGAAAAAAATAGATTTTTTCAAAATCGCAAGTGGGGGTAACCCCTTAACATGTTTCGTAGGGACTCAAAATCCTTAAGAGCAAAAAATCGGATACCGTCAAGTGTGGCTGATAGCAAAGTTGATACTATCTATACTATCTACATTAGATGCAAAAGAAGTTAATACAGACTTAAAGAATACAATAGAAAAAAGAGAGAGAGGGAAGGAAAGATACTTACAAGGATGGTTCACACGAGGAAATTCTCCGAGGGCAAACGATTCGACCAGGCCCTCCCCTGCTACGGGAATTTCGTCACTAGATGGATGTGTGCACATCCATCCCGATGCATCCCTTCCCGGTCACATCGGGACGCGTATATTTATCCACTGTCGTTGCAGGTTGGTCCGATTTAACCACTTCATCTGCCCCCCACCCTTGCAGCTCTCTCTTCCTCTCTCCTCACGTTTATCCTCCCGAGAATCGGATGAACGATAGTCATTGAGCTTGATAGCAATAAAAATAGACGCGAATGCGTACAAGCTTCGCCCACTCGGAAACAAAGGGAGGGGATGAAAAAAATAGTAATGGCGGGCGGATTTGTCACGGTGGGATTCAATGTGCTTTACGATCGGCACGAGTCGAAGTATCGGAAGGTAGAGATGAGTATGGGCGCGAGTCCGCGGTCATTTTTCACGAGTAATAGTGGTGCAGTTTCGTAGTGGAACGGGCTCGTCCGTCTGGATGGGTATATGTGAATTTATACAGGCCCGAATTGAATTGAGCTTAATGCTGATGGAATTATTTAATGGGTGATTAATACGTCTGCTGCTGTTGCTGCTACTACTATTACTATTACAACCATAACGACCACCACCACTATCACCACCACCACTTTCTGTCATTGCTACGAATACTATCATTATTATTATTATTGTTATTGACCAAGCGAAACACCGTCAATGTAGGAAAAAATTTGGCTGCTATTACATTCGTATTCCTTTACCTCAAAACTTTCACCGTAGTAAAACGCCTCGGGCTTTTGCCGCGAACGCTCGTTCGCATAATTTCCATGTTAATGGAAACGATTACGGGATCTATGTGAGCTTGGGACCCACAAAAGTGGTCGATACTCCATATTTCTTTGGCGATTTTCTAAATTGGCGAAATTAAAAATTGAAAAGCGTACTTTAAGTATAATAACAAAGCCTTCGTATGACCGAATACTTTATTGAAATTTTCAAAACTCCGACTGAAAAGTCAAATGGAATTTTTTTAAATCTTCTTCTCGCACGATAAAAAAATATATTATAAACTATGCTCCGTCCAAATTTTAAGTAAGCCGGTCATACATATTTTTAAATACCACCCAAACTACATCACAAAACACAGTTTCGAGAAAAACGCAAAAAAAGGGCAATTCGCATCCGGGAGGTTCGCCGTAGCGCAGTCGGCGATCTGGTGCCTCGCGAAAATCGTCACACGTTAGTCAATCTTTTTTATTTTTCACAAAGACCCGAGGCCATAAAACTACAATACCAAAAAAAATCCTCTTTTCGAAAAGTTAAGCTCATGCAGTCCCCTTAACCTGCGGATATCTACGAGCAAAACGATTCACCGGTAATTTACCCGGGTAGACGTGAATTTTCCATAGCCCCCCTCCCCTTCCGATTACTAGGTACATATCAGCGGCATCGCCGTGAAGTGAATTAGGCAGTGATGAATCGAGCGAGAAATTTCTCATTGGAAATTCCCAAAGGAGAAATTCGCCCGTTTGCGGCTGGGAGAGCTATACGGGCGAGAGAATCCGGGACATAGTGCAAGGTCCGTACGCCCCCTGATCCTGCGCCCTTCACCGTTGTACGTGTAAATGAGCTGTCAGCGACGAAGGGATGGCCCCACGTGAACGCGAAAAAAGAACGAGGTGTCGATTTGTCGTGATCCGATCGGTCCCACACACACACACGAACGCACACACACTCACTCACTCACTCACTCACTCACTCACTCACTCACTCACTCACTCACTCACTCACTCACTCACTCACTCACTCACTCACTCACTCACTCTCTCTCTCTCACTCACTCACTCACTCACTCACTCACTCTCACTCAGTCACTCTCACTCACTCTCACTCACTCACTCACTCACTCACTCACTCACTCACTCACTCTCACTCACTCACTCTCACTCACTCTCACTTACTCTCACTCACTCACTCACTCACTCACTCACTCACTCACTCACTCACTCTCACTTACTCACTCTCACTCACTCACTCTCACTTACTCACTCTCACTCACTCACTCACTCACTCACTCACTCACTCACTCACTCACTCACTCACTCTCACTCACTCTCACTCACTCTCACTCACTCTCACTCACTCTCACTCACTCTCACTCACTCACTCTCACTCACTCACTCTCACTCACTCACTCACTCAATCACTCTAACTCACTCTGTCTCACTCACTCACTCACTCACTCTCACTCACTCACTCTCACTCACTCACTCACTCTCACTCACTCACTCACTCACTCACTCTCACTCACTCACTCACTCACTCTCACTCACTCACTCACTCTCACTCACTCACTCACTCACTCACACTTATGAAATTACGATAATATTGAAAAATCTAGAGCATGTTATTCGATAAAACTCTCTAATTATCACAATGATATTAACTAATTGATATACTTCATCTGATGCAACAAATGATTGTATATTAATTGAAACAAAAACCGGGTTTATGGAATTGGACTCTCATTATTTGGAGTTTGAAGACTGTAACAGAGAATTATCATCAGCAAAATAAGAATAATCCGTAAATATTTTTGAATTAAGGGCCCAAAACTCTGCAAGTCTAATAATGTTCGTAACGCTTTTTAACAAAAATTAAGATTTTATTTTTGCAATTACTAAGTAACTAGCCTGCGGAACTTCAAATACACAAGGCTAAAGAATTCTCTTTCCACAGTCCAAGTAATTAACCTGCGGAACTTCCAATAAACAATAACATTCTATTAGTTGATCAAAGAGGTACTAAAATTATTAGACTTGCAGAGTTTTGGAACCCTAATTCAAAAATGTATGCAGGTTATTCTTATTTTGTTGCTGACAATTCTTCGTTACTGTGTCCTCAAACGAAAAATAATTAAAAATTTTGTTTCCATACAATCGTTATTTTTAATTAATTTTTAACGTTGCCTTCCCTTCACTTAAAAAAAAATAATAAAAATAATAATGTCTCGAAAATTATTCACTTTCGCATAAAGCATCACTGCGTTATTTGACAGCGGAAACATCCACTACAACCCTTTCACGGGATCGTGACTAATAATCAGTAGCCCTGTATACGAATCAAATTATTTTCCAATTTACATAAATTGAGTACTGCATCCCTTTGAGCTACATCAGTGGAATTAATTCTGGACACTTAACATTTTTTTTACAATTTCGCATTTAGTTATAATTTTTACATTATCATCGCTTACATTTTATATTATCATTAAAATAGGCTTATTAAGTCAAATATTGAGTAGAAACATAATAGATTAAAATAAACATGTTACAGTATCATTGTGGTGCAATAGAATATTCATTTTCTGCGTAAATATAAAAGAAAGCTAATTTCGATTAAAAGTGGCCAGAATTAATTGCACTAGTTTATACATATATTTAGGCTATATATGTACCGCGAATATCTCGGTCAATTTTTGTCGCACGAGAATTATATTTCCCGAGGAAGAACATATATTCGATAGGGTGCGTCGTCGTGATATATATCAAATTATACTCTAATCTGAATAATTGAGTTCTTCACCCCTATGGGCCATATATATATATAACATACTTTGGGCTAATTATAACGCGTATATCCCGCCAATTTTTGTCGAACGACGTTAGAAGAAAAGCGTTTTTCTCGCAATGACAGACCTTATATGCTCACCAAGGGAACTTTTCCAGTTATCAATAATTCTGTATACACACACAAACACACACATATATTTATTTGTATGCACAGTAGGTAAAAAAAGTATATGCACACCTACTATCGTTCTCTGCATTTTTTGGGAATTTCCATTAACGTTTATCATTTATACGAGCATTACATGAAGTATTGATATTCAAAATGATCCATCGAATGAAAAAGCCTGCAAAAATCTTTTTTTCTTTCAAATAATCTTTTTCGAAAAGCGATCTGCCCAAATAATTTTAAATACTTATTCCCCCCCCCCTTTTACACATACTTATATATTCGTCTAAAAAATATAATAATAGAATAACCGTAAGTTCGTACATTTCGCAAAGTGCACGAACTTATTCCGAGCTTGATCGACTTCCGAGCTTGATCGACATTGAAGAATTATGATAATTCTAATTTTTTGCGTTGTACTGAGCAGTCCTGGCCCGCAGCACCGCGTGCAGTACACGAGGATCACGTAATAGCAGAAAGTTCACGGGACTTAAGACATATATATATATATATATATATATATATATATATATACCGGGTGACCCATTTTTATTTAACCAAAATTCAATATGGCGACCCTTAAATGGCCAACGCGTTTTTTTAATGGGTCTATGCATTTTTCACCCAAACCGTTCATCAGATCAAAACTAACAACTTTTATAAAAAGAGTTATTTGATAGTGCTCATAATTTTTAGGTTAGAAATTTAGGATTTCTTTTAGAGTCAACAAAATGAGATAAAAAAAATAAATCTAATTGGCGGGGGTCAGGGAAAAAGTCCACCGGATTCACGTCGAATACCTCATATATATCGCAGTTAAAAAGGGGATTAAGGGAAGCGAAATCGCGCACGGATATAGTAGACATACATATAGATGTATTTTCCGATCGAGGCGCCACGACGAAGTTTGGAAACTGCTGCATCTCAGTGTGTGTGTTTTGTGCGTGCGTGTGCGTGCGCTTCCCGTTTTCCCGTCGAGAATCGACGCAGGGCGTGGCAGAGCGTGAAAGGAAATGATCCTCTTCGACTAGCCTGGATTAAGACGTAAAACCTTCCGGCAAGTTTGGATCGAGTGAGGCCAAAGTGTCATGAGAACTTGAACGATTGCCAGGAACAAGTTCATATATATATATATATATATATATATATATATATATATATATATATATATATATTTATATTTATATTATATAATATAATATTATATTATATATTATAAACAAACACACACACACACACACATAGATGATTTTTTTTTAAATGCTCGCACTGACGGTCCTGCTGGACCTCTTGATATCGATATATGAATATTAAGGCGATTAAAAGAAATCGGCTATTTATTTTTCAAATTCTTTCATTCAGTAGTTGCAGTAAGGTGAAATCAGACGCCTGTTTAGGGCGGAGATAGGTTTAGGCGTATAATAAATGACTAATTTTCATGTTTTTTTTCCTAAAGCAAAGATGTCTTCACCATTTTTAAGATTTAGGGTATGATTTATATTCGACTTTTGGCTGTTACATGATATTTTTTCAATCGTCTCTAAAAATGGCGGAGATATGGCGCACGGTCTTGTCAACGGGATACGGTGGATGTCCTCAGACAGCGTGACACGTAGCGTCAGCGGGGTTAATGTAAAAAAAAACCAACGAAGGTTTTTCTGTCATTAACACTCGTACGCAAATATGAACGAAGAAAAAGTGAGCTAGCTTCTAAAATTGAAGTTTTTTTTTCGAAAACGTTTAGGCACATGTTTTAGAGAAAAAGGTTAAGAAAGTTTATACCAAATTTCAAAATAAACGGTCGATTATTTTGTTACCTATACGTCACGTCAGTTTTGAAAACGCGGTTTAGAAGCCCGCGCGATACCGCTGCCATTTTTAAAGGTGAATCATTTTTTTAAATACGATGTAACAGCCGAAAGTAGTAATAAAACATACGCTAAGTCTAAAAAATGGTAAAGAAATCTTACCGTTTAAAAAAGAACATGAAAATCAGCAATTTTTTCATCGCCTAAATGGGGTATCCTCTCTGGAAGTCCACTTTGAAGGGTCATATTGATGAAATTTTTTCTAGTAGCATATTAGTTGGAATAAATTAATTTTTTCCCAACATGTTGCACACATGGTTATGGTTACAATGTAATTTTTTCGGAAGAAAATATCTGAAAGTGTTCGTAGTGCTGCAGTTGGCGTTGCAGCTCTCCAGTGGCGAGGCCCAAAACGGCGGGATCTTTACTAGGCTCAAATGTAATCTGAAACGAAATCAAAAAATTATTTTCTTCAAGTATATTCAACTGGCTATGGGCTCACGATCCACTTTTCGAAATTTCGGAAAATACGAAGAATGACGGCTTCTCCAAAGAAAAGTTCATTTTTCTCTTGAAAAACAGCATGCTGAAGTCATTGTTATTAACAAAGGGCTCATCGAATTGAAGAATGCGTTCGTGAACCGAAATTCAAGTCAATAGTGTGAAAGTTACTCAAGATATCAATCCCGCTGTGTCAAGATATGTAGTTTCGAGATAATCGCGTTCAAAGTTTTGCTACATATTTTACACGATCTTGTGAAATATTCCTGAACCCCCTCCCCCCCTATTCCGTTACGTAACAGGTGTTTTGTCGTCAATAATTGCGTTTTTTGTTCAAAGAAATAACTAATTGAGAAAGGATTGGGTTTATACTCATTTTATGAAGTTTATATTCATCTAGTTTAATACCAATTTTTATGATTTTTTAAAATTAACCCTCATTTGGAGACGAAAAAAATTCTCTTCATTGTCCCATCGACATCTTCATGAAAGGTTATCTGTAAATAAAAAGTCAACTATTTATCGATATCTATACAAATGTAGCTCTCGTTATGCGTATCCGTTTTTTTATTTTCGTTTTTTTTTACAAAATGCCGACAGTTTGGAAATTTTTTCTACCTTCAAGACCCTTTTTTGTACTCAAGCAATCTTTAAAAATAGTAATGACTAAAATGTAAAAAATCGGCTACGTACAACCTTAGTCACTGCGATTACAAAAATTTTTTAAAAAATTGAAAATTGGTCGTTAAGTTTTTGAGTATTCGCTGAGACAAGGTCGGAAAAAGTAGTTTCGAGGGAATCGCGATCAAAATTTTCGTTCCGGTTTTCTTAATATAAAGTTATCTTTTTTCTAGTATATTGATATTTACATTAAAGTATCAAGTCGCGAGCGATATGACGATTTTTCATCTTCATTATATTTCTCAAAATAATAAGAGCTTGCACTTCATCTATTCTGAAAGATGAGTTAAATTTTTTTTTAACTTTAACATGCTATTTCTGGCAGTTCTAAAATCGTGACATAACGCAAACCTAGACCTCCCCCCCCCCCCCCCCAATTGCGTTACGTAATTTATGTACGCCCCCTAATCTATGCAATCTGCGGTCAGTTCGGGGTTCTTTTGAGTGTTCTTGTGCTTAGATGTCCGCTTTCGTGTCCTCACACTGTTCCACTAAAACAGGTGTAACTTCGTAAATTTAGAATTTCAGGGTCCGGTTGGCCTTAAAATATTCTTGACAGTTCACACTATAACAATATTTTAAAAAAAACACGATTTTTTGAAGTTTCCATATAGGGATACCCCTTAAAGGTATCTAGCCCCCCTTAAGTGATGTTCCTTGTAAGTAACAGGAATTTCAGTGCCTAGGACTTTAGGCGCAGATACTGCCTCCTTTTTTCCAAATATACGCAAATTGATTACATTTGGTGGCTTGCGATGTAAAGACATTGTATGCAGTTGAGCCGTCCGCTTCCATCATTTTTAGTTTCTATCGTTCCCTTTCGACGCGCCGATCGGAAGCGCGAGGGAGAGCGGAATAGATAGTTGGATGAGAGAGCGGAGGGCGAGTCGATGGTAACACGCAATCCTTCGTGTACATTTCGCGCCCACACATTCATACGTCACATATATACATGTGTGTAGAGACCAACACGTAGTGGTGGTCGAGATAATGCGAGAGATAGTAGGAGAGAGGATACCGAAGCTTCTAGCCGGTGAGACTCGTTCGGCAAATGGGGTATTGGAAACGCCGGTCTATATCCTCGGTCGCTTCGGTGATAATTGATTATCGATTGACAGGAACAGCGCCCACCAATGCCAGTGCCGAATGAACGCCCGAACGCTCTTGATAAAGCGACAGAGATAGATTCGTTCGCCCGTGGACCATCCGAGTGTACAATCGAATTCAAGAAAATGCATCAACATGCCGCGCTCCCACGAAAGATTCATGGCTATCCGCGTAATCCGTCCACGGGTTGTATCGATTTTTGAGAAGTGGTTGAATCTTTTTTGCTGTTACATTTGAACGTTTTGTCGATACCGAGATGTTCGGCTTCGGCCGATTTGGCGAAACAAGTTTTTTCAAATTGGACGAGGAAAGCAATTTAAAAAGCTACAATGATTTTGCCGTCAAGCCTCTGTGAGGTTTTTAATATTGACATTTTTTCTAGAATTTCTGTGTATAAGAAGCAGGTCCAGAAAAATTATGCTTGTTCTTGAGATTGGCACATGGAGAGCTTTGAAACGATATGTCACTTGCCTGCGTCAAAAAAGAATATATGTTTGAAGTCCACTTCGGTCGGATCATTAACCCCTTCGTTGGCAGAGAGAATTCGACAAAAAGTGCCCAAAATAGCGCCGCGGATTTGAATGTTCAAATTTAAAGTACAGATTCGTAATAAGCGACCTCAAAATTTCCGGAGTACTAATTTTCATCTAAATCGAGTAAAGTTTTTTTATTTTTGTGCGCCATATTTGCATTTCCAAATTTTGCCTTCAAATTCAGATTCAACAAGCCCAAAAACCCCCAAGTGAGGCTCCGATTTCAAATCAGAGCAAGTTAGATAGGGAAATAAAGGTTGACGCACTATTGCGTCAATGCCACACGGGGCACGGAATTATTTGACGCACTACTGCGTCAATGCCAACGAAGGGGTTAAACTCCAACTATATGATGAATGTTAAGTTTCTGGCTTTAGAAGTTTGGGAGTTACAGACCAGGTAATCAGGACTTCTGGTAATTGTCACCAAAAGGGTTCCATTTTTTACCTTCCGCGGTTCCAGGGCCTGAAAACTCCATTTTCCATCGTTTCCTATGATGCAATATGTATGGGAGTATCGTGTTGCGTTGAAGACATATCTGATGGATTTTCATGCTTGGTCTTGCGATTTCAATGCTATTCGTCGTCGCTTAACTCATCGCTGACGGTGAACGAGACGCGGCAAAACGCTGAAGCGAGAAATCAATCGATTTGTTGTTCCCACACCCCCGGCCCTGGAGACCCTCCCCCATGAGTAACGAATTGACGCCAAAAGCACAAACTCGGCATGAAGAGACGGTCGGATAAATTGGCTCGCTGCCGCTTTCTCGTTCCGTCCCTTTGACTCTACTGTTTCAGTTCCAACAGACCTGATGGTGTAATTCCTGCAAAGTTTTTTGAAAGGCCCCATTTTCCATTTGGAAGCTCCGCCGTATCGGCATGAGCCAGGCAACGCGGCAACAAAACGAAGGCATTCGATGAAACATCGGCGCGTTCTTGTTGCGTCTCGGCCTCAGCAATTGATCGCCATTGCCGAAATTTCGTTCGATGTCGCAGTGTTGGGTGACGCTATTGTTCCGAGGCGGCAAGATTCCAATGAGGGGATGAAAGTTTGGCTGGTTTAGGAATAACGCGTGAATAACGAGGCTAGTAGCTCTTTATCGCAATTATGCATCCACCGGAAGTTTGTGGTTGTCTTTATAGCAGGATAGAGGCTGCTCGTTGCATGTCTGGCTTTGCGCCACCTGGATGATCGACGAATAGAGTCAGATAAATACCTTGCGTCCCGCATCCCTGATGGCCGTCATCTATTTTTACCGACAGGCGCGACTAGCTAACCTACCGTCAGAAGCTAGAACTAAAAACTACGTTGCATAGACTCCAACAGGTCCGCAACCATTCGTTTGACACCTGCGATCTTTTTCCATGGATTCAAGCTCATTGTGGCAAAAAAGTCAGTTGGGAAATTCTTCAAATAGTGCAGCAAAGAGGCCCGCACAGCTGCCTGGTCCAGTGGGCAGCGACAGATGTCCACGACAGTTACAACAAATTGAAGTCGATTTCGAAGTACCAAAGACTAGACAGCCATTCCTACAACTGCACGGTCTCGCTTTCTTGTGTCTAATAGCGCGGTACTGTCGTATTTTCGGCAAAATCTGTAGAACGAAAGTCCTAGTTTCGTTTACCACTTAGCCTTCCGTGTGCCAACTATAAATGACTCCCAATCCCCTATATGAGTTCTCCCAAAGTGGAGACCCGGCTATGACTTCGCCGTGCCCCAAACTGCCGTATCCTTCACCCGAATCCACAGGTCCTCTTTCCAAACGAACATCACAAGACTGAAGGGATACCACATGACAATCCAAAACCGCCGAATCCTACGGAGTTCTAAAGAAACTCTCGATTGTCCGTGTTGCAGGTCACCAATGGCTGAAGACGAATCTCGACGTGACACCGGACTTCGGCTGGGCGGTCGATCCTTTCGGTCACGGGGGTACGGTGCCGTATCTGTTGAAGAAGTCCGGAGCTTCGGGCACCATAATCCAGCGGATCCACTACGCCTGGAAGCAGTGGTTCGCCAAGAAGCAATGCGGCGACTTCGTGTGGCTACAGCCGTGGGACAAGAGCGGGGCCTCGGACATGTTGACGCACAATCAGCCCTTCGACATCTACAACATAAAGCACTCGTGCGGTCCCCATCCGCACGTGTGTTTGAACTTTGACTTTCGCAAGATACGCGGCGAGTACACGGAGTACTCCGTACGCGCCGTCGACATAACTTTGAGCAACGTCAAGCAAATGGCCGAGCTGTTGCTCGAGCAGTTCTCACGAACGGGATCGTTGTTCACGCACAACGTCGTGCTGATGCCGCTCGGTGACGATTTCCGTTACGATCATCCGATCGAGTGGGATCAGCAGTACACCAACTACAAGATCCTGGTGGATTACATAAACAGCCGCAAGGACGAGTACAACGCGGAGATAGTGTTCGGCACGCCTAAGGATTATTTCCGGGAGATCGAGAGCCGCGTCGACAAGTTTCCAACCCTGAAGGGTGACTTCTTCGTGTACTCGGACATATTCAGCGAGGGTAGACCGGCCTATTGGAGCGGTTACTTCACGACTAGGCCGTACATGAAGATTCTGGATCGCGAGCTCGAGGCGAGTCTACGATCGGCCGAGATACTTTACACGATAGCGTTGAACGTCGCCAAGCGCAGTGGCAACGACATCAAGCTTTACGAGACCCACTTCGAGAAGCTGGTCAAGGCGCGCCGTAATCTCGGCCTCTTTCAGCATCACGACGCAATCACGGGAACGAGCAAGTCCTTCGTGATGAAGGACTACGCCCAGAAGCTCTTCGAGTCCATAGTCGACATGACCAGTTTGCAGAGTTTCGCTGTGCAGACGCTGACCTCCACCACCAACAGCAAACCCAACGCCGTTTACGTGCTGCCCGAGTCGGATCGCGACAGTTACGAGAAGTTGCCGAAGAAGATACCGATCACAGTGACGAGTCAAGAGACCCGAAGAATCCTGCTCTTCAATCCTCTGGCTCAGGCGAGACAGGAGATGATTCGCCTCAAAGTGACCACCTGCAAAGTCAGGATACTGGATCCTCGGAAGAACCCCATACCCTATCAGATAACGCCGGTGATGAACGCAACCGGCATAACCCACGACGTTTACGTCGTCCTATTCGTCGCCGATCTGAAGCCTCTTGCCATTGCTACCTACCACATAGAGCGAATCGAACGAGTCCCGATGGACGCCATATCCACGGTGCATTGCAACGGCTGCGGCAGGGACACGGTATTTCCTATAAAAGCGATGCAGCTGGGCGACATACAGCTGGAGAACAAACGTATGAAGCTCGTGTTCGACGGGCAAACGGGCTTCCTCAAGAGAGTCACGAAAAAGTCCACCGGCAAGATAATGCAGTGCGCGGTACAGTTCGCCGCTTACGCGTCCGCCCAGTTTCACAGCGGTGCTTACCTCTTCATGCCCGATCCAACGCAACGGGAGACCGACAAGGATATCCTCGAGGGCAGTGGCTCGCGTCCGAAGATCTACATAGTGTCGGGTCGGCTCAGTGCCCGTTTGACCGTCGAATACGGCAAGCTGCTGGGCCATCACGTGTCGATTTATCTTCAAGATGGCGGCCTGGCCGAAGCCATCTACGTGAGGAACGTCATCGACTTCGAGACACCACCGAAGAATCGCGAGACCGAGATGTTCATGAGGCTACAGACGGACATATCGAACGGCGAGCCGGCCGTTTTCTATACCGATCTCAACGGCCATCAGATGATCAAGAGAACGAAAGTCGAGAGTATAGGGATCGAGGGCAATTACTTCCCGATAACGAGTATGGCCTACATCGAGGACGAGTCTCACAGGCTCACGCTGTTGGTCAATCATGGACAAGGGGCTGCCAGCTATCAGCCCGGCTGGCTCGAGGTGATGCTCGATCGTAGGACCCTCTACGACGACTCGAGGGGCATGGGCGAGGGTCTCCTCGACAATCGGCCCACCGTCATGAAACACTGGATCCTACTCGAGGACGCGAACGGTCCTGCCCCTCGAGACGACTACTCCAAACCCTCACTGTTCGCCAATCATCTGAGCAACGCCCTCAATTATCCCGTAAATATTTTCGTCGTTGACGCGAACGAGAACGAGGTCATCCTAAGCCCCGAAACGAAATTGATCACTCAGAGCTTTCCCTGTGATCTTCACCTCATGAATCTCCGCACCAATCACGATCAGAAGCTTCCGGACTTTCCGATCAACAGCGCCCTCATGGTCCTCCACAGGCAGGGCTACAGCTGCTCGGTCGGGACGAATCCCTCGATGGAACATTGCCCCCTCAGCGATCGCCTGCATCCGGCAACTTCCTTCTTCAAGCTCGACAGGCTCAACGTCACCAAGACGTCACTCACCGGCACCAGACACAAGGAACACTTGAAGAAGGGCCTTCGCGAAATCGCCATCCAACCCATGGAGATCGAAACCTACAATGTCCAGTTTCTTCATTGAGCTTCGAACGTTGCGTCGAGACCAAATATGTTCCCCGAGGTGCCTCCAACGTTGAGGGATGCCGGTTTTTCGCTAGACGCGGATGCACGTCCGATGAAAACATCGTTTGGTGTTGCTTGAGGAAAATTCGGACTTGCGTTGGCATTTCAACGTCAATGAGGGTCCTGTTGAGGGACTGCTATGATAACGTGCCGACCCACGGCTGGGGATCCTTCGCTATTTTATTGGGAATAAACTATTCGCGCGATTTGTTTTATTTTTTATATAGCGCTGGTTTAGGTGTAGACATAGGTACCTGTAAAGTTTCAAGCGGAAAAGCAAGCAATTGGCGAAGTTGTTCAGCATCGCGCGAACGCCCCTGGGCCTCAGACGCTCGGCTAGAGCGACGAAGCTGGATCGTTCGTAACGTAAGCGGAACTTTTTTCGTAAATCGCTCGCGGGTTCGATCGCATCGCGGGAATTTGGTTCCCGTGTATCGCGGGAATCCATCTTAGGCTCCATCCTATTCAGGGCTACGTAGCGTTGTCAGGGGAAACTACGTTTTTTGAATAGCTTTGGAAAAGCCGTTTTCTACATGGTTTAAGACATGCTCATCGGTGCATGAGCGGAAACAAAAAACTTAAAAATAGCGTCATCGGACGAACCTAATCAAATTCTTTTACGCTGTTTGGGTTACTGGAGAACTTCCTTGTAAATGCTGAAGGGTGCACGTTACTGTCCTTGCCTTTTACCTTACCTTTTGGAAGAAGCTTCAGCCGTTTTGGCGACGACTTCGCTTAGGCAGAAGGACATTTCCAAAAATGATAGACATCGTCTCAGCACCGTTTTATAACTGGACCAGCTCTAAGCCGAAGAAAAAAAAACGACTGTACAGACACTAGAATTTTATAATGCTAGCAGGATTCTATCGTTTTGGTAATCGTCAGCAGGAGCTTTTCGTTTTTATCTTCAGGCAGATGAAAAAGTCACTTTTTCGACTTTTTTTTTCAACTCGCGCCGTCATTATTTTGTTGGCGAATATTGATATTTATGACACGAGATATCCAACGCGATATATTTCACGAATAATCGTCGTTTTTTTATTTTAGTCCAACCGGATGCAATTGCTCGATAACGAGATCGGATATTTTTATTCCCTTTTCAAATTTTACGGATATATCTCCTCTGTACTAACGATAAACAAAAAAATGACGTGAATCGAATTAGCAGTTTTTTTTTGCACAATTGGTTACCAATATTTTCACTGTTATTTCGAATGTCCCTGCAGTGTATATATTCCCGTTATATGTCTGCAAGACTTTTGCGAACTTTCCTCGCCCAAGCGTACGAACGTTCGCAAAATACTTGTTCTCGAACTCGCAAAGAATTCTTATCAGACGCTTCATGACTGGGAGCGTTTATACGCAATCTGAACTTTATTACTTCCGATACACGAGACTTTCCGGAATATACGAAATTGTGGTCGTTGCGACGAACAGTTCGCACGCACGGTTACACGAGTCGGCGCTCATTTTCATTGTACATATCAGCCTCGATAACGCTGTTAATACGCCGTCAAAGAAACGCAAGAGAACGGTTGTCCAGATAATTTTTAATGCGGTAGGATGGTAATGACGTCACATGCCTATTTTCGTACGTCTGACATTCGACTCTGATGGAATTCTCCCCTCTCTGTCCATTCCTTTTCTTCCGTTTTTTTCTCAATGTCCAGGGTGTCTGGGATGAAGTCTTACAAGCTTATAAATCTGACAGTAGGGATAGGAAAGTTGCAATACCGACTATATTGTAACTTTCAAGCTACCAAGCGGTACAAATATGCAATAAAAAGTTAGCGTTGCGATTCAAAATTTCGAAGTCGACCTTCAAATGACCTTGACGGATATACCCAAGGTCAAACTGGCATTGCAATCTTTCAGCTCTCTTGAAACGAAACAACTTTTGTTTGAAACATTTTTCATTATAAACCGTGCTTTCTGGAATATAAGCTTGTAACACTTAACCTGAGACACCCTGTATATGGACATATACCGGGTGGCCCGCTGAAAAATCATCCAGTCGAATATCTCGAAAAATATGAAAGATGCGAAAAAAAGGTTCGAACAAAAGTCGAAGTATTTTATAGGGGCAAGAATACCGTGACCTTGGAACATTCCCAGATGGCGCTTTTCAAGGTCATTCGAAGGTCAATCGGGTTTTTTCAATGGAAACTTCTATTTGGCTTTACGGCATCACGTTCGACGTGAGAGAACAAGAAACTTTTGTTCGACACACTTTCGTATCCGACATTTACTTTCCAACTTTTACCGAGCGAATTATTTGACTCGTCACGAATGAACATCTTGAAAAGTAGGCATTTTACAAAAATTTTTAGACGATTCCGAAAACATTATTTCCAACATTATTTCACTCCACCTCTCTCTCTCTCTCTCTCTCTCTCTCTCTCTCTCTCTCTCTGTTTCTCTCTGTCTTTTTGCGTTTCGTCTTTCTTTTGATATCGTGTCCTAAAGTGTGAATCTTTCGAGCAACGCTATTCGCGCGATTTGCCAGCGGTGCGTCAAACGAGAAACGACGAAGAGCCCAAAGTTCGAATCGAAGCGACGAAGCGCGAAGGAAACAAAAACATTAATGTCCCATTCGTGGTGGACCATCTTGTAAATAAAATTCCCTGATATTCCTACAAAGACTTTTTCGTGGCAAGCCGAACATTCGTCGTATTAACATTGTGCGGTAGAGCTGGTGCAAAAAAAATATAGAAAAAAAGGAAAGAAAAACGAAAATCTACAGTCACGCCTTAGCGACGTTCAAAATGTTCTTCCAATCCTCGAATGAATCGGTACTGTGTAATTATAAGATACATATAAATAAATATAAATATATATATATACATACACACATACACACACACACACGTATATATAAATATATATATATGAATTCGCGTCGATCGCGTGGGAAAGTTTTTACTGTTAGACAAAGCTCGTAACTCGTTTACGCTGTAAATAGTAGAACGAATTATTTATAATACAGGATCGTCGAATTTCGTACGTGAATCAATGTGAAACTTTATTTCCGAAAATTGTAAAAAAAAACGAATACATGCATATTGCACATAGGGGAAGTAGGGGCCCGATGAGAACACTAAGGTCATGTTCAAATAAACAATGCATATGAATCAGTCAACTTTAATTATTCATTTGAATCAAACGATATTTATTAATCATTCAATTTTAGAAACAAAAAATAAGTCTTTCTGGTTGTTAGCATACAATATATATTTTTAATTAAACCTTTATTTTTCCCATCTTACATTAATGCTAAATTTCAAGTAAAGACGAACTGACATTTCTTTTACCATACCAACGTTGCTACCCCCTTTTCCCCTTAATAACTGAATTTCCAAAAATGCTGAAATTTCATTAATTGTGTCTAGGAGCAGTAATACAAGACTTCAAGTAAATTTGACGCGATTTTTTCAATATTCCGTACAAACTTTGTCACCCTCTTTCGTTTAGGGGTTGAGTTTCGAAAAACCCTGAAGTACGTGTTAGGGGTTGAAAACTGAAAAATCGCCGTACCTCGATAATTAATAGCCCGATCAAAAAATGTTTCAAACAAAAGTTGTTTGGAATAATAAAATACGTATAAAGTTACCCAACGTCCGACCCGCTATCTTTGAAAAAAGCGGCCCAAAAACGATTAGATAATTCTGGGTCAGTAGTGCTCTCGCGTTTTTGTACCGCTATTTTCAAAGTTAGGGCATCGGATGTCAGATAACTTTATACGTATTTTATTATTCCAAACGACTTTTGGTTGAAACATTTTTTGATCAGGCCATTAATTATCGAGATATGGCGATTTTTAAGTTTTCAACCCCTATTCCTTAGGGTTGGGGCGAGTTGAGGGGCTACATTTCATTGGTGTTACTTTTAGTATGCAACCATCTAACTTCAGTAAAAAATTCTAATTCTACGCTAAAAGTGCTGGGTTTTGGTCTCCTTTACTGGACTGTAATGTTCTCTTCAATGGTGAACATAAAATTATGAAGAGAAATAGGCTCCAATTCGAAAATGATTTGGTTATTTGCGTCTCAAAAATAGCACCATCATTCGACAACTTATCAAAAAATAAACAGGCACAGCCTTCTCACTGAAATTGTTGTATTTTTATTGTATTGTAGGACCTACAACCCTCGCTTTTTACTTTTAGCTGGCCTGTGACCGCGAACCCCCGAGCAAGACTTTGAACCACCCTGGGAGTCGCGACCCACTTCGAAAAATACTGAGCTAGGCTTATGATTCATCTTCGTCTTGCCCCTAGTTCCCCAACACACACACACACACACACATGTTTACATAAGTATGTACCAATTAGCGATGTGTTTATTTTATAATTGGAATTTTTTTTCCATCTGATCGGGCGATTTTTTTTTCGCGCGACTCGCCCGTCACTTATTTTCCACATCTTCAAATATTGGGAGAACGCAACGTGTCCGGTTGCGCGCAAAATCGTATGACGTCCGCGAATGTAAAATATTTGTGAAAAAAAAAATACGTTCGAGCAGCAACGGCTATGAGTATTTTTATTCCACGGTTTTGTCAGAATTTTTCAGATTCGCCAATTTGGCACTTCCACACCTCTTTTGGACGATCTTTGTAGGTTTTGAAGAACAACAATAATAGGGATAAAATAATGGACAAAGCTACGGAATAATGGCTCGCGGAATGCGAACGAAAATCGTTTTTTTTTTTACTTTGCTTCGGAACGTCAGTATTCCCTCCGGGCTAGGTTTTCCATAATTAATTATAACGATAATGATAATTGTAACGATAATATCAAAAAGGCTATCAAATAATAACAGTATCAAACGATAAAGGAAAAAAAGGAATTATTCGAAATGAAATTCCAAAAACCTTTCGTCTCTGCGTTCGAACTCCGACATTCTCTTTTCACTTTTTCGTTTTTCCACAACAATAATTGTTATAAGGATCGACAGAAACAGACGATTAGTCTGTAAAAAAAAAATACATCGCCGCATAAGAATCGAGTAATTTCGTCTCGAAAAAACGACAACTGAATCTGAAAAAGTGGAAAAAGGGATAATTGAATCTGAAAAACTCGAAAGAATAAAAATGTAATTTGAAAATAACGAACGAAAAAAATAATTGAATCCGAACAATGGGTTAAAGAAAAATTGAATTTAAAAAATCGGCACGCGCGATCGTTACATTTTGAGATTCCGTCGACACGATGTTCATGACCGTTTGTCAAATAATTTTTTTATTAAGTCAGTGGGGAATTATTATCATTACAAAAATGCGATGAACGATAAATCTTGCCAGTCAGGTTTATCGCTATTTTCGAGTCGCGAGTTATTCAAGGCCGGAAATATATATGATTAGCGTTTTTTGACGCAAGAAGACAACGCAGACGTAGATGTTTGGTTGTTACTAAAAAAGAAACTTTTTTTGTATTATTCCTTTACAAATTCGAAACCGATAAAAAAAATATATATAGGATGTCCCAGAACTGAATGCGTTCCCTGAAATGGGGGGGTTGGGGGTGAAATTCTGAGTGGATTGATATAAGCATGTATGGCTCTCAGATCAAACCCTGAATTATTATTCATCTTTTAAGCCGGGCACACCTGATTGGCCCGCCTTTAAAAATTAATAATAATTCAGGGGTTGATCTGAGAGCCATACATGCTTATATCAATCCACTCAGAATTTCACCCCCAACCCCCCATTTCAGGGAACGCATTCAGTTCTGAGACACCCTGTATATATATATATAGGTGTCTAATCTAATTTGTACATTACCCTAACCTAGAAAAAGAAATTCTTTTTTTTTATGAACTGCCGAAGCCGTCTCATGTCTGAAAGGAAATTTCACCATAAAAATTCTCGCTGTAATGATACTGTATAAAACTTTGTGTTTGTGCTGTCTCTAGAAAATTGAAAGAAAAATAATTATATATACAAATATAATATTATATATATATATATATATATTCTAAAAATTTGACACTTTCGATCGTTCGAGATCAGAACAAGTTCTATAATTTGTGACTGTTACACACCTTACCTTACAATGTAACATATTTATTCAAAGAAAAGAAGAAAAAAATATGAAAAAAAAAAACAAATAAAGATATCAAGGTCGTATTTTACTCGGAGTGCCTCAGTGTTATTGAAAACTGCCTGTATTAATAGACGATGGCACTTTGCCCGTTTGCGAGCGCGTACGGATCGTTTATATATGTTTTACGTCATTGAATTCGACGGTTCGATAGCCCGAAACGAAATACACACATAGTTCAAAGGTTGCGAATGATGATAGTAATTATAGTGCAAATAATAATATTCGCGATAATGATGACATAAAGAAAAGCTTATTAACGATGAATTGAAAAATAAGGTGAGTAATTCGATAATAATAATAAGAATATCGTAAAATTGTAAACAACGGTTTGAAAAAAAGAGCAATTAATGGGCAGATGATTATGATAACAATAATAATAATGGTACTAGTAGCATGATAGTAAAAACAATTGTTCAATGAATAATTAAACAATTTTTTAAACAACAACAACAATGGAGATAACGATAAGAATGATGATAATATCAAAAAAAAAAATATTAGAAACGTGACAAAAGAAAGAAATTGTTTAGAGGATAATTAAAAAATCGGTTGCTCTCTACTTATTGGATAAATTTTACTAACTTTTATAAGCACTTTTGTCCAAAAATTTGTCACGGTAAAAATAATAACCAAAGTATAAGAGAATTCGTACGATAAAAGATTTCTTTCGCTGTCGATTTGTTGATTTTTTTTTCAATTCTCCGATGCTACACTTTTTTGGTATTATTCGTGAATATGTAGCAATTGGTTTTTTTTGTGGGAATTATTAAATTTAATTTTTTTAGTTATATGGTATTGTCCTTATTATTATTTATTTCATTTTTATTTATACCTTATTATTATCGTGTTATTAATGTTAGTGATTATTTTGTTTTATCTGCGGCTTTAATTATTATTATTGTTGTTGTTGTTGTTGTTGTTGTTGTTTTTATTATATTGAACGAATTTTCTTCACATCTTCGATACGGTCAATATATTCGAAAGATTTTCGTCGAATCGCGAACTAATAATATTCTGGTCGGAGGACATTTTTGGCTGGTAATGTCCTCGGATATGAAGCAGCAACAGTATCAGCCTTAAGGGGGGAGATACCTTTAGGCCAGGAAATAATTTGCTGATTTTCATGATAATTTTTTAAACGAACGATTTTTCAAAAATGTTTGAGCCTTCGGGTATGTTTTGTTGGTACTTTTGACTGTTACATGATATTTTTCATTAATTAATCTTTGCAAGTAGCGAAGGTACACGGTTTTGTAAACGGGTTGCGGTGGATATTGTCAGATGGCGTGATACGTAACATCAGCGGGATTAATCGGAAAAAAAACTAACCAAGATTTTTCTTTCATTAACACTCATAGCTAGAATATAAGCCAAGAAAAAGTGAAAAATTTTGAAAAACGATGAAACGATACGCTACGAAACAAAAAGATTGAATTTTCCTAAATAAAATTGCTACATTCTGCAATAAGAAAATACTTTTTTTTTATTTTCAAAAACATTTAGGTTCATGTTTTAGATAATAAGGTAAGAAAAATTTATACCAAATTTCATCAGAGTCGGTCAATTAGTTTTTGAGCTATAAGTCACGCCAGTTTTGAAAATGCAGGTTAAAAGACCTTGTTATACCAACACCATTTTTAAAGACTAATAAATTTGGAAAATACCATGTAACAGCCAAAGGTAGTAACAAAACATACCCCAAATCTCAAAAATGACGACGAAAACTTTCCTTCTCAAAAAAACCATGGAATTCAACCAAGTTTTTGCTCGCTTACAGGTATCTCCCCCCTTAAGACCTTAGGCCACTCTAGAGGCCGAAAAAATAGGCTTTTTGAGGATTTCTTTTCAGAAAAACTACAAAATAAATCGAGATTACAAAAAAGGGTGTTTATCATACATATCAGTGACTGTATACAATCATTTTTTTGAAGCGATAAATTTCAAAATGGCGGCTGTGCAACGGTTTTGCGATGACGTCTCCGTTTTTCCAGGGTCCACGGCCGGACAAACAGCTCGTATAATTTTTTAATTATGAGCCAATGAATTTTTCTCGATTATATGTAATAACTGCTATAAAAGTACGTAGAATTTTTTTAAATATATCGATTTTTGGCCGAATGGCAAACTTCTAAAGTGGAGAGTGAAAAATTTGCCCAAAAAAATCGTCAGATAATTGTTAATAACAAATAAACTATGCAATATAAAAAAAATCCTACGTACTTCCATAGACAATGTATTTTTCAAGATATATTCAACATTTCAAGTGAATCGGTTGAAAATGGTCTGACTTATGTTTCCGGCCAACGGCAAACGCAGACGTCATCGCAAAAACGCTGCACAGCCGCCATTTTGAAATTAATCGCTTCAAAAAAATTATTGTATCCAGGCGCTGATATTTATGATAAACACCCTTTTCTGCAATCTCGATTTATTTTGTAGTTTTCGAGAAAAAAAATCCCCAAAAAGCCTATTTTTTTCGGCCTCTAGAGTGGCCTTAAGGCCTTAAACGTTTATCGATATCGGGAAAATTCATTGTCGATAATAGTGAAGTTCTCGTTTATGAGGAGACGAAAACCCTTTCAGGCGCGACTTGAGAACATCCGAGAATTTCGAGCGCTCGCTCGCATCATGGCACAGTCTGTAATAAGTATAGGATTTCCGGTTTGGCGTAATTGAATTCGGAACGAGCTGTAGTGTGAGCCTGACTCGGAAGGGGCAAGTGTCGATCCCTGTGTGCATCGTGATGTACTACGAGGACCCTTAGCTCCGCGAGCTTTTAATCGAGTTAGAGACAATCCCTTCGCAAATTAAGCGCTCGAACTTCCATTCGGAGAGCTGTGCATTTATATTGAATTAGGGTTAGGGGCTATCGTTACTGACGGAGTTTAATCTGTGTACGTGATAGTCGAGTGAGACTCGTCCGCTTGTAAATCGAGGTTAAACCCACGGTTTACCTACCAGACCTGTTTTACCAAGCGAGAAGCTTGATCGCTTGAAATTTTTGCCACTAGGGAACGTTACGCAAAGCTCAGTGCAGATGGCGCCACGTAAACATAAAGTAAACAAAAGAAGCTGTAAACGTGCGCGGTACATTTTTACCGTATCTGTCTTGTACTAAAATTATGTGAATGGTCATATTGGACAATAATTACGGATATTTGACTTTACCGGAATTGAAAAATCGGCTTCTACTCTTTTCCTTCTCTGTTCATCCTTTAAAGTTTCTTTCTCGCTCCAAACGAACAGGGAAGGTATAACCCCTTTTTTCAATATTTTCCGGCTGAGTTTCATCCCCGTAAAGAATGAAAATGCGCTTGGTGAGTATTAGGTAATAAAATAATACCAGAAGGTTAAGAAAATGCAAATATTTGAAATAGAATTTTTTAAGTTATGATGATTAACTACTTTACAATATGCTTTTAGAAGTAAATAGCTTCAAACATATTATGTTTTGACACTGAGCTGTAGCAAATCCTTCATTTCTATAGTCTGCAGATCTAAAACGATCAGAATATAGCCTTGAATTTTTGTGGCTGTAAAGTGCTTGCGACGTATAGCAATTTTCCATTGCTTGCGAAGTTTCTCGTTTTTAGGAAATAAATGAACGCCTTCGTGTATGCATTCAATTGCACAAATTCTTCACAATTTATTCACGACAAACGGATTACTTGAAGAAAATTTAACAGTAGTCGTCAAAACACGGTCATAACCAAAGCGAATGTCATTAAACGTCATGTTCTGTTTACGTTAAAATACAATATACCCTCTAGCGGAAGAAAGCGGCAGTCGCGTTCCCTGTAATCCGACTTGTGTCCGGACGGTAAAAGTGAGCAGAAATAAAAATTCGGTTATAAGTTGCATAGCCTTTATTGGTACGCGGGGAGATGAAGAAAAATGGATATGTGATAATTAAATAGTTCGATTTATGGAGATTAGAGCCCGAACTCCATAAGGCAAGCGGTGGAAAAAGTGTCGGGGGAAATGAGTAACAAAGAGTAACACTTTTTTCGAACTCACGAAAAAAAAATCTGTTTTGCGCGCACGTTATGCACTTTTCTGGATTACCAACCGTCGGTAACACGCACTGCAGTTGTCCTCTTTATGGACTGCGTCGCACGCGTTTCGCTGCGAAACGATACGCGCGATGGAATCGTTATCAACATTCCGATCTAATTGATTCTCCTTCCCGGAAACTCACTGATGACGCACCCTCAATGCGTACATATGATAGAAAAATTCGAGAGACCGGAATGATCAACGTTTTTTTTTGCTTCAACGATCTCACGTATCTTTTTCCTCGCGCTCGGCCACTCGACCTCCGACCGACATTGGCCATCTCTCCAATCGCGCATGAAGTTGCGCTTCGATTTTAATATATCCGGTCGAATTATCGAAAGCGGCGTCATCGAACGCGTCGATGAGCCGTCGTGTGTCACGATATTACCATATTCGCTTGGTAAGATTTTCTTCGCTTCGATCGTAATTTTCGAATATGAGGTCGCGTTTTTGCATCTCATTTTCAGTCCTTTTTTTATTTGGTTTTTCTTTTATTGTTGTCAATCTACAATCGGTTTATATGGCTGATACATCCTTTTTTTGCCATGATGTGAATGGCTCGTATTTACTTTGAGGTTAAGTAGGCCGTACCACGTGACATGGGAGCGCGAGATGGCTGACATTTTCGAACAGAAAATTCCCAGAGATTATATTTATGAACTCTATGGAGCGTGACGTTCCGTTTTCTGAAGAAAAAAAAGTTAACTATGGGGAGAAAGCATCATGAGAATATTTGGGAGGTTATGTTGACCTTAAACGCGTGGGGTAGTACGTACAACCGTCACAGTATGCAGTAGGGAGTCAAAAGCGAGTTTCACTAGAAGTTTAACGGGGGAAAAGACGCGGAGAAGACCCTAAGACGAGGAAAAAAATTGTTAATTTTTATCATTTTTTTAGACCAAAGATTTCTTTATTATGCTTAAGACTTAGGGTATGCTTTATTATTACTTTAGGCTGTCACATAGCATTTTGAAAAACGATTAATCTTTCAAAACTCGCGTGACGTATAGCTAAACAACTAATCGACCGATTCCGATGACATTTGGTGGCAATCTTTCCACTCTTATTGTCTCAAACATGAACCTCAAAGGTTTTGGAAATAAAAAAAATTATTTTTTATTGCGAAATAAAAATAAAAAATACCATGCAACAGCCAAAAGTAATCATAAAACAAACCCCAAAACCCTAAAATAAAACAAACCCTTAATGTCAAGTATGGTAAACAAATCTTTCCTTTAAGGTAATCCTATCCCTTCACATTAGTCATGCCACTAGTCATACTTGAGCCTTGCACAATTTAGATTTTTAACATATGCGAAAAAAATAATTTCTTTTCACTACAATTTGTATAAACTGCGTAATGAATGTTCACCATGGATAAACTGCGTAATTAATGTTTACATTAAATTAGAATAGTGGAAAAATGGTTATTCTAACGAATCGCGCAGTATTTCTAGGTGTGATATTTGGCAACATTGGTTCTATCTCCGTCTCTTTTTACTCAACCAGCCGCGGTTAACCTCCATGCTTTTCAACGGCAATCTGTTAAAACAATGTGGGGTGTAGGAAATATGAAGCATTGTATTCGGGCGACATCTGGCAAAAGGCGTGGAAACTTTGTGTCGGCGAAATATGTCGGTTCAAAATGAAATATGTGTGGAAATACAAATGAGTGAGATGAGGTTAGGACTACAGTCAGCTGTTGCCTTGCTGTCTAGTCTCTTTATCGCAGCAAGTGGTAATAAATCCAATACCGGAAGTTCAAAGGCAACTTGATGTTACATGAAAATTAGGTAAATGAGCGTAGTTTTTTCTGAGAGCATTGTATTACTACAAGTGTGTAAATCTGATTATTTTTAACAATCTGACAGATTCCCACTGTTATATACATACACCTTTGTCGCAACCGGAAATTGAGTTCTCGTATGTCATCTTGGAATTGCTTTACAAAAATACGCAATTCTAACATTTTTTTCTCTGTAAGTACGTCGATACCGATCCTGAAAATTTACAGAGACGATTATTAATATATTTAGTGGAGCTCGAAAAAAAATATATGAAGATCCTATGGATTGAAGCCTGACGGGGTTGCTGTAAAAAAGAAAAGATCAGCAACTTTTTCCTCTTCCAAAGGTATCTCCCGCCTAGCCGGCACAGATCCATCGTCCGCGCTGCAGCGCTTTCCGCGAGAGTCCGAGTTGCCGGCAGCGCCACGCCGGCGTTTCCGTGACTCACTCCCCAGTAGACACGGCTCGCGCACTCCGTACGGTCGTCCCGTCTCTCGCATGTACCCAGGCCCGGAAACACCTGCGATTGGCTATCGCACGGAGGCTCGACCGGGCGTTTAAAAATAAAGTTGCTGTCCGTCCTCCGTGCGTTGTCTCTCCTCAGCCGGTTGCCACTTCCCCCCCCCCCCCCGCTCCCGCCGCCCTCTGTCTCGACTTTACCGTCGGCCTCACAACTCGTTAAATTCAACCGGGCAGTGCACTCTCGCTCGGGACGTGTGTGGTGTTTTTCCGCGTGTGTTAAACGGCAACCAAATTCTCGATAAGAGAGCTACACACAGTCCGCGCATCCACACGCGATAAAGCACGCGCGTGAGGTTAAAGAGGCCAAAAGTGAACGAAACAAAGGCGCAAAAAACGTCGAGAGTGTTGAGGTATACGATTGCGCGCGCAAAGAGCACGTGTGTGTCCATTCGCGTCATAATCAACCCAAGAGGCCAAGTTTTTCAACCGCGTTCCGATAGATCGCAGCCCGCCTTCGTCAACACCCCTGTCGCCCCTACGACCAGTGCATAACCTCAAAAAAATCGCGAAGATAATCGTTCTCTCGTGCTCTCGCGGTACGCGACGAGATTATTTTCGTTGAAAATCTCGTCGTTATCGTGCATCGAAAAGTCATCGCGAGACTGAGACTTCCAGTACTTTGATTTTCTTTCAGTTCGCGAACGAGACTCGAGCCAATCGATGCTACGTCGTTAATGAGGTACGTCGCAACTTTTTTCTTTCTCCTCTCTCTGTCTCTCTCCTCGGCGTCTTCATCCAATTGCCCCTTGACTTGTCAATTTCGTCGGCACGGACACTTCGAAGATCCCCCTCCCCCGCCCGCGCTCGCCGTCTCTTTCATTACCAATCGCCTCTTTTCTTCGCACTCGCCCGATCTCTCTCCGATTCGCCCAGCGCCAAAGACGTACGCCGAAAATTTTAATAAAGTGACGCAACCGTTGATATTTTCAACGCGGGTTTGCCCTTCGCGTTGCGACGGGCTCAGTCGACGCGTCATTTCCGTCGCTTTTGTCGAGTACTACGCACGATTCTTCTTCGCAGGCCACGCCGATTCTTCGCCACTTTGGACGTGCGCTTTCGATGAAGTTACACCGCGCCGGACGCATCAAGCGCGATTCTCCTTCGGTATCTGACGGCGCCGAGCCGGGAATCGATTAGACGCTCGGACGCTTGTACGCCGGGCGACTTTCCAACGGGACGTACATTGCGTCTCTGCAGAGTCCGAAAGCTGCGCTAACCTACGATGCTTGGGTTCGTTACGATTCTGTTCTCCGTGACTCGTAGCACGGCCTCTCGACCGCCACTGCTACTTTCTCGCCCATTTTCGCGGTCGGGCGAGTGTGAGAACGAGGCGAAACTTTGCGTCGAGTTTGGGGAGCGTCCGGGCAGACCTGGACTCTTTTGCAACCCTCTACGTATTTTGGACACGCTTGTGAATTGTCGAGCAATTTTTCCATTCGATTTCTACCCTTGTTTGGGTTCGCAACGTTGTTGAAGTTTGCGTCGGAATGCGACGAATTTATTGCTTACTTTCCTTTTTTTCTTTATAAACTTATTAAATTAGTCTCCGTTATAAGTTAGTAAGTTAATAACTTGTTCTCTATTACAAGTTTATAAGTGAATTACTCATTCTCCAAGCGCTTTTGGGATGCAACGAATTTTTTGGTTTTTTTCCTTTTTCTTTATCAACTTGTTAACTTATTCTCTATCATAAATTATTAAGTTCATAACTTATTCATCATCATGAATTATGAAGTTAATAACTTATTCTCCACGAGCTTTAGGAATGCAACAAATTTTTTTGTTTATTTTCCTTCTTTCTTTGTTAAGTTATTAATTTATTCTCCATCATAAGTTAATCCGTTAATCACTTATTCGCCATCATAGATTAATAAGTTGATAACTTATTCTCCACGAGCTTTCGCCCACAGCTTCGCCGGGGCCAACCGATAGGCAAAACGGGCCGCTGTACCGGTTGAAATAGTTATTCCGACTACTTGTTCTACAGTTTTTAATAATTCACCTTGGTTAAAAGAAAAACAATATATTCCACATACGCTGACTTCTTGTCCCTTGTATCTTTATTATAAGTATAGATTCATTGAGTATTTACTTCCGGAAATTCGGCTCAGTAGTTTTTAAGTGTTGCAAGGACATACAGACAGTTTTAGGTTAACAAGTTACTTATTATCTTGATAAGTTACTAATTTATTGACTTAATAAGGTAATTGAGTTATGAGCTTGACAACTTAATTGAGTTATGAACTTGATAAGTCAGTTAACTTCTTAACTTGATAAGTCAATGAACTTATTGACTTGATAACTCAATTAACTCATTAACTTGATAAGTTAATTAACTCATTAACTTGATAAGTTGATTAACTTATTGACTTGATAAGTCAATTAACTTGTTAACTTCGTAAATTTTCGGCTATTAAGTTGTTAACTTATTGGCTAATTAACTCATTAGTTTATTGACTTATTAACTTATTCACTATTAACTCCACAAACTTATTTTCGATAGATTTAAGTCGTAGGGCTCTAATGAGAACCTTAAAAACAGTCATCATCTTGTAGCTTTGTTCTCTGTTAAGCAACTCATTGACTTGATAAGCTAATTACCTTATTACTTATAAGTCAATTAACTTATTAACTTGATACATTTTAAGTTATTAACTTATTGGCTCATTAACTCATTAGTTCATTGACTTATTAACTTATTCACTATTAACTCCACAAACTTATTTTCGATACATTTAAGTCGTAGGTCTCTCATGAGAACCTTAAAAAACAGTTTGTTGTAGCTTTGTTCTGTCAAAGAAAATTGACACTTGGAGAGAAATGATTTTCATTGCTTTCCCAGTATGCAAACTTCAATATCATGGTTTGCACGGGCTTAACGACGTTAAAGTTTGCACCGTTGAAACGCAACGAAAACTTTATTTTCCTCTGGGTGCAAATTTTTTGTTGACTGATCTAAGCTACTGAATTTTTGTTTAGTTTCTTTTTAGAGACCCACAGTGAGAGTCTATCGAAAAATATTTGAGAGTAAAAAAAAGAGTTTTCGTTGCATTCCGACCATCGCGAACTCCATCATTGTTGGGTTCATCTGGTTCTGTACGTTATTGGGTCTCGACGAGAGAAGCAAACGCGAATCGCAGTGCGAGGTTCCTGGAACGTTTCGTGAACTCTGATGCATTCCCATGGCTGTTGCGTGTATGGAGAACAAGGAAAATCGGGAAACCTCGGGGAACTCCCTTTCTCCGGGAACAATCAGGGGAAAGTTAGGGAATTTTGAAAATTCTTCGGAATTTTGCCAGACTACTTTTTGCCAGAATTACGAAAAACGAAACCGACTCGAGGAGAAAAACAACTGAAAAGTATCGAAATAAATATTTTTGTATGTTTTTCGTGTATATATTATTCTTCATTATATATGAAGAAAAATTGAGTCATTGCCAAACATTGAAAATTCCAAAAACTGAAGACTGATGTGATCCAAAGGTCTATTAGTTTGCAGGCGATTCGTCGACGCACAAACATGCAATTATTATTGTAGATACGTGTTTATATATTCATTTTTTATTCATTGGCACTGTCATAAGAATTTGTGTTTATTGTGTACAAGGGATTTTACATTTTCTCTCAATGTAGTGTTTTTTTGCTTCGCGGTGTTTAAATTATTATTCTAAATTGAGTCGATTGAAATCGATCGTTTAAATTATTATTCTGAATTTATAATAATCTGATGATTATTATAAATTGAGGTCGCAATTTCCTGATCATAATACGTAAAAACGTTTGGGTGACATTCACAGCGAAACAAAATTTCGTACAGTGAAAAAAAATTGATTTTCGTTGCGTTCCAACGACGCCAATTTCAACATCATTTCATTCCGGATCTTTTCGTCTCTGGTCGTGGATTAGAAATTGCAGGATTGTCATACTCGGTTAGGGACCATGATTCCCGTCGGGTAGCGTTGAAGGACATTGCTCATTTTTTATCTCCATACTTCGATTAGTATCCAAAGCCTTTTGTTTGCAAATTGAGGTCGTAAATCTCTAACGAAGATCGGTAAAAAACGTTCGAGTGATTTTTATAGCCTTAATCAGCGGGAAAAAATTGAGCGTTAGGAGAGAATGAGTTTCCGTTGCATTCCAACGTTGCAAACTTCGACATCGTCTCGTGACGGTGAAGTTTGCAACGTTAGAATGCAGCGAAATTTCATTTCTTCGTTTTGGCCAAAATCTATCGTTTTTTTTAAATCTATTAGGGTCGTGGATTTCTAATGAGGATAAAGTTAACCGTTTCGGTCATTCACGTGACTAAAATCGACAAAAAAAAAATCGTGCGAAAAAAGAATAATCAACTTTCGTTGCGTTCCAACGATGAAAACTTCAACATCATTTGAAGTTTGCATCGCTATAACGCAACGATGGTTTTTTTTTATTTCCTCATTTGTATTATTAGCCGAAGTCTGCTATTTGCAACTTGAGGTCGTAAATCTCTAATGAGGACACGTGCAATGTACTGAAGTTTGCATCGTTGGAATGCAGCCAATTTTTTTTTTTTGCACATCCAGGCTCCAAGGATCGCTGAAATATTTTCAAAGATCCTTATTAAAGGGTCTTCTCACTGTAGACGCTAAAAGAGGCTATTTTCGTGCATTTTTTTGATAGGCTTATATTATAGATATTGATATAAAAGTTGTTACACTTAATAAATACACTTTTGAAATACATAGAAAGTTTTTATTTATCTAAGTTACTATTTATGGACGAAAATGGTAGTTAAAAAAATGTCCTAAGAAAATTGTAGGTCTGCGCTGCTGATGAAATCTCGGAGATTGATCATCCGAGACAAAAAAAAATCAAACGGTTTCAAATTCCGTATGTTAATGGCTATATCACATATACGACTTTTGATAAGTGCAAAAATAACAAAAAGGCAGTCATTTTTCGAAAAAAAAAACAAAAAAAAACGTTTTTTTCATTGTTTTGACAAATAAATAGTAAATATCAAAATTTAAAAAAATCTTTGATATGCGCTATAGCTATAGTTGTAAAGAATATGTGGTTAACATTTCATAAGGATCGGTTTAGTAGTTTCGAAGATTTTATCAACAAGCCGTCGAAAAATGTTGTTTCGAGAAAAACGTGTTTAAAGTTTGTTTGGGTTAAAGAATGTTTTCATGTATCTCGAAAGTGTATTTATTAACAAAGAACAACACTTTGGTATCCTCCTTCGATTTTGTAGAAACTTTTTTACGTGAAAGAGTATCAAAAACTAAGAGAGAGACACGTTTTCCTTTATCGACGGAAAAACGGTTTTAACGTGTTACCCCCACTTGTAGCGCAAAAAAAGGCCTTTTTCATGAATTTTTTTAAAGAAAACTACAAAACTTTTTTTCATTGATCAATATACCATCTTAAAGAACACATCTTGAAGAACTTTCAGTAATTTTTTTATTGAAAAATATTACATTGTTTAGTGGCAAATGGCCGTCAATGAAATAATGTTTTTATATACACGGTTTGCGGTGACCAACATTGCGGCGAAGTGGATCATCTGAAAAAAAAATGCGGATGGATTTAGTCAAATATAAGTATAAACTAGTCTTTAATCGAAGGATTTTAAAAAATATTCATTTTTCACAAAATGGCGGACAGTCAAAGTTAATGGTTCGATTTTAATGAAAAAAAACGGCCGTTTTTTGGCTATAAAACGGCCATTTTTTTTCGAAAAAAAAAAATTGAACGATTAAAGACTACATTTTTATGTATTAAATAAGCCTGCAAAATTTCAAGAAGATCGGTTCATTAGTGTTCGAGTAATCTTGGTCACCGACTTCAGAAATGCCATTTTGAGAAAAACGCGTTTAAAGTTTCAATTTCAGTTCTTCAATTCACGGATTCTTCTCTTTCAACGCTCATATCTCAGTCAATTTTGTTCGGATCGACTTGAAATTTTCAGGACATATTCTCAAATACTTATACTTTAAAAAAATGCAATAAAAAAAAAACGATTTTTTCAAAATCGCAAGTGGGGGTAACCCTTTAAGGGATGAAACGCACCGTCGAAAATAGGGGTGTTTTTCGTTTTTCGTCGATAACGTTATCGTTCTCATCTCCAGTGTATAGTACAGGAAAAAAAACTGTTGCAATTTTAATTTTTTATATCTCGTACCGTTAAAACGTTTTTCGACGAAAAATGAAAAACATCCCCATTTTTGAGGGTGCGATTCGCCCCTTAAATCCGTTTTTCTGCCGATAAAAAAACATGCGTGTCTCTTAGTTTTTAATACTCTTGCACATAAAAAGTTTCAACAAAATCAGCAACAACCTTTATACCCATATCTATAATGTAAACCTATCAAAAAATTCATGAAAGTAGCCTTTTTTAGCGTCCAAAGTGAGAAGACGCCTTAAACGCGTTTTTCTCGAAACAGCACTTCGTACTAGTTTCGCCGCGATAACTCAAGGACGATTGAAGGTATCGTCTTGTTTTTTTTTTTTTTTTTTTCTTAATGAAGATATCAACTTTATCTACAAAATGAACTGGCGTCTGTGTGAAAAAATCAATTTATTATTTTGATGACGACAAATGTCATCCGTTTTTCGATATTTTTCAAATTTTAGCCGCCATTTTTTGATTTTCTATATTTTTTCCAAAAATTAACGTTCGGTCTGTGGAGGAACATTCCGTCGAGAGAATGGCGTTTGGGAATTGCCGAAAACTTCAACCGCTCACTCGAATCGTTGCAATGAGTGTGCAGTGCATAAGACGTGTGGTCTTCTTTATCCATCCATATCTACTTTAAATAGTGATATTTTTGTAACCTCAAGCACTGAATTTAATAGTTAAAACTCTAATAAAAGCGCTGCAAAAAAGAAAATGTGTGTACGTTGTTTCGGTTTTTCACAAATGCCATTTGAATTTTACCCCATTTTCGGCCTATTTTCGCCTACCTCTAACCGGTTGAGCAGCACGGCGATTCTCCCATTGCGGCCTCTTCTCGAAATGATGGAGCATAACTTGCTGCAAATGTGACTTATTTGGAAGAAAATGTGCCATTGCAGAGCCAATTAACATGGATTATCTCAAGGGGGACCTTTAGGCGAGGAAAAAATTGATTTCCATCATTTTTCTAACCCTCCGTTGTCACTGTGGTTCTAAACGACCCAGCGTTCAACTTTAGCACCAAACATATGTCCTTATTTGACTTTACGATTTTTTTGCACGTAGCCATCTGATTTTCTATACAATCATTTTTTGATCATATTGTGCAATGTGTGAAGTGGGTTCAGGAATTTTTTTATGGTCATCCGACTGATAGGTTTCGTGTACCAACTGTTTGGAAATGGACTGGGTCAACTTGACCTAGTCCATTTTTGAAGGGTCAAAAGGAAAGTGTTCTTCACGATTTTTGAGACATGGGATATCTTTGATGACTACTTTTGGCTTTTACGTGGTCTTTTATCGTTTTTGATTAATCATTGAAAATGGCGGAGGTATGGGACTGTCTTCTAAACGAAAAAAAACCAACGAAGATTTTTCTTTCGTTAAGGAGTATCGGGACAAATGACGAAATGTTACAATTCGCTTCAAATGTATACAGTAAATTATTTGTCATATGCTGAACCCACTCTCTAAATTTGAAATCGACCGTCTACACCGTTTCTCTATAATTTACAATTGAAAAAACACTTTCCAACATAGAGACATGACTATGATCAGATAACATGAGCAGTACGTTATGACACTGATGACAAAGTCGTCACAATGTACTGAGTGATTTGAGGGTTTTGCATAACATTTTAAACATTTTTTCACACTTTGGCATATGTAAAACTATCATTCAGCTATAGGCGTGGGTATCCCCCTATGTCGAAAGGCGTTTTTTCAATGATAAATTTCATAGAAACAGTGTAGACGATCGATTTAAAATTGGGATGGTACATTCGGTAAGTGGGAAAGAATTTACCGTACAAATTTAAATAAAATGGCAATATTTTGCCAATTGTCCCGAAATTCAGAATATGAACCAAGGAAAAGTGAGAAATGTTGGAGATCGACCAAAGGGTACGCTTTGAAACAAAAAGCTTGAATTTTTCGAAAAAAAACGGCTACATTATGTAATCAAAAATACTTTTTTCTAATTTTCAAAAAATTTCGGCACATGTTTTAGACAATAAGGTTAGGAAGATTTATACCAAGTATCACCAGAATCGGTGGATTAGTTTTTTAGTTATACGGCACGCCAGTTTTGACAATGCAGTTTAGAAGATCGTGCCAGATCTTCGCCTTTTTAAGCATGAATTAAAAACAAAGAAAAAATACCGTATAGTAGACAAAAATAGTAATGAAACATACTCTAAGTCTCGAAATTGTTGAAGAATTCTTGCTTTTAAAAAAAAGAAAAATCAGCAAATTAAAAAAAATCAGGAAAATCAGTAAATTTTCAAAGAAAAAAAGCTGAAAAATCAGCAAATTAAAAAAAAAATCTGAAAAATCAGCAAATTAAAAAAAAACTGAAAAATCAGCAAATTAAAAAAAACTGAAAAATCAGCAAATTTAAAAAAAACTGAAAAATCAGCAAATTTAAAAAATGTTAAAAATCATCAATTCAAAAAATCGGAAAAATCAGCAAAAAAAAAACTGAAAAATCAGCAAATTAAAAAAATTTTAAAAATCAGCAATTCAAAAAATCGGAAAAATCAGCAAAAAAAATGCGAAAAATCAGTAAGTTAAAAAAATGCGAAAAATCAGCAAGTTTTCATGAAAAATCAGCAGGGAGATGGTGGACCCTCATGCCGATACATCCGGCTTCGTTTTTACTGACTTTCCGGCGCGCCAGGCCAGCGCGCGGTCGAGCGGTCACCCATCCGAGTATTGGCCCCGGGCCAATGTTCGCGAATCTCCAGTAACGACCGTCCACCAAATTTCCGTATTTTCAACTCAGTCGACTGACTTTTGGGTGATTCTTGAGGCGGAGGCGATTTTTTTCGGTTGACACGCAACCACCTCCGGAGTTACAGCCCTCGTGATATTGAAACGAATGCGTCGCGGCCAAGCCGTATAAACACATTGCGCAACGCCCAGACTTTAATCGGAGCCTCACGCACACCAGTGCAACTTTCTGTCTCTCTTATGTTCTTTGCGGGTGCCAAAAAGAAGAGGGACGCTTGAAAATTAAATTACAACGCGAATCTCTCGAGGAAATATTTCGGTCTTATCGGCCTCGGAGACCGGTGGGAAATAAATAATTTTTTTCCTTTTTTTTTTTTTTTTTTTTTTGGTTTTTGATATCTCATTCAAACGAAAATAAATGTACGACGCTCGCTGCGCTCGTGACGTGTTTATCGCGTATTATACTCGAGCGATAAACATTTGCCGCATAATTGGCCGCAAGCTTCCCCTCCCCCGTCCCCCTCGTCGATATTTTTCAAAGGATCGTATCGCTCTAATCGACGATATCCACGCATCGTATCTAATAACATCGCATATGCATGACTCGACGGTGAATGAGAATCATTACGTCTTCGCCTTGCGTAACGTCAGAGATCCGAGACGTATTTGCAATTGATTTGCGTTTTGCCTTTTTCACTTCGTTCTCCTTTTTTTATTTTTTTATTTTTTTATTTTTTTTTTTCGTTTTCATGTTTATAACGTCAGATTCCGTCCACGCACGGAGCATAGGACGTTACGGAATTTATCGTAATCACTGAACTCGCCAGCCTTGCGTTCTTCACTATCTCGTTGCAACAGTAACGCCTCGGGGTGTAACGAAAATCGTTGAAGCGATATTCGTAGCTGTCGTGAATCGGTTTTTTTTTCTTTCGTCTCGACAAAGTCGACGTATCGGGATGAATTTTTATTCGCACTGGCGGACTATCGGCGAAGACGGGCTCGGGATGGGTGAGGATCGGTCCCAACGGTTTGGGTTTTGGGAAATTTTTGCATTTTTGGAAAAGATTCGGCACACGAATTTTCGCAAATTTCCAGATATCTGGAACGATGCTGAAGTTTGCATCGTTGGATTGCAACGAATTCAATTTATTTTGCCAGATTTCGCCTACAAAAATCCATCAATCATTTTTTAAGATACTCATTTTGCTAAGTACATAAAAATCTGCCAAAAAAAGATCGCATATAATAATAATAATGTGGAAAATAAAATGTAAAACGGAACTTTCGTTGCGTTCCAACGATGCAAACTTCAGCACCATATATCTGGATATGTACTTTTTTTTTTTGGTGGAAGGGGGACTTTGGAAAATTTGGAATATCCCCTTCCTGAAAGATTCGTGTGAAGGCTTGGATGTGCGGAAATTGATGGTGTTGAAGTTTGTATAGTTCGAACGCAACGAAAGCTCTTTTACGCGCTTTTATTTAAGGAGGTTGCTCGGCTATCGCGAAACAGTAAGAATTTGCTGAAATTTTTTGAGGTTATTTGCGAAGAGGTGTTACGACTCCCCGTTAAAGAATTCGGCCAGGGCTTCGACTAGGCTCCGATTATTTTTTCCTTGCTCTGCAGGGGCCCTAACGTGGCACCCGACCAGGTCCCTTGGAGGCCGGTCACACTTTGTCGACGAGGGCCTAAAGAGGCCTAAGAGGAAACTCGAAAATGGAGAAGTGCTTGTGAAAAAATTTGTTTTTAATCATTCCACATTTATCGGTACGAGAGCGCCAAATAACGTTGTGCTTTTGCGTAACGGATACGTCGCGGAGATTAACAAAATTCTCGGACGTAACGAGTCTGAAGAATGTTTGTACATCGAAGCAAAAGTGTGGGAAAAAAACAAATGTATTCGCGTACCCAACAAAGTCATCTAAAGTTTACGAATGGCGAATTATCTCAAAAAGTTCGGTGGATGTTGCTTATCCCGTCACGAGCATTGAACGGAAATTAGTTCAATTAAAAATCTGGAAGCAACCAAACGGTGCTGTACGTACACATGTGCTGTCATTCCTGCACGCATGAATTATTTTTTTTTTAACTATTTTTGTATTGCGACATTTATTTTCCAAACATTCTGAATGTTTATAGAATCCAAATTATTTATAGTAAAATTCCACGTGTATGTTTATTTTAAGGCAGGATTCTACTTTGAAACCATGAAAAAAACGCTATTTTCGTGAATTTTTTCTGAGAATACTATTAAAGATATCGATATGGGGTTTAAACTGTTCAATAAATACACTCTTTAAGTACATAAAAAAAAAAATTTTAATGTATTTTATTCATTTTTTGTACACGTAAAATATGTTTAAAGCCAACGCCTCGAAAAGCAGGTACCGTTGCCGTGGTCGTGAAATCTTCCCGACGGATGGTCTGAAACAAAAAAATCAAATAGTTTCATGTTCAGTATGTCTTCAGGAACCGACCTAACTAGAATATTTTATACACGTGCAAAATTAACAAAATGGCGGCTAAAATACGAAAAAAATGCGTTTTTTTTGGGTCTTTTTTTGCAATAAAAAAATAGTTCTAATCAAAATTTTAAGTTGATTGTAGTTAGGTCGGTTGGTACACACATATAGAATATGTGTTCCAAATTTCATAAGGATTGGTTCAGTACTTTTTGAGTTATCACGACCACGGTACTTGAAAATGTCGTTTCGAGAAAAACGCGTTTAAAGTTTTGGTGAGTGATAGATCGTAGAAAAAATTATCTTACCCTCAATCAGCGATGCCTGGGCCATATAATATGCCTTCGACGTGTTCCAGGTGGGTGTTTTCATCCAATTTAGCCTTTCAAAGTTTCAAAGTAGAATCCTGCCTTAAGTGACTTAACCTAGTGTTTTATCGATACCTTAAACTTTAAATATATCACATCCATGGAAGTAAGTCTAAAAACTAGAAATTCTTGAAAATAACTTTGCAAATATATTGTATGCCCTGTAACAACCACTGCCCTGATGAATCCCGTCTGGGCCCTTTATCATTTTCCTCGCTACGACCTTTTTTTAAATAAACTACCCAATCCTGTTATTTTTCTGTCGGGGCCTAGTCCGATTGTGTTGTGGAAAGCCCTAGAAGGGAATCCATATTCGAACGCTCATGGGCCCTGAATTTTTCTATGGCTGACCTCCCAATTTCTTTCACGGGTCCGTGTAAAATTTCAAGTAATTGGTCTGCGTGATTGTTGAGCAATTAATCATTGAAGGGAGGCTCTTATACACGGGGCGACATAGCAAAAGCTTAATGAGAACTCTGATACGACTGTCGCAACATAATAAAAAATGGCACGAATTGAATGAACATAGTCGGAAGAAAATTCTTGAAATTTTTATGAATAATTTCAGCGAAGGGTACAGGGTTTTGTGTGTCTCGTTATCGAGATATTCGTGAAATGAAACGGGAAATTTCAGCCGATTCGCGCAAAACGATAAAGCGCCCTACGGCACGTGGCAACGCTGCTGTCAAGTCGGCCATTTTGAATAGGCGCGAAAATTTGAAACGCACAAACTATTGCTTCCTTGCTGTAAATTTCTTACCGCGCTTTCATAAAGAGTATCAAAATATTTCGAATCATTCCTTACAGAAGCTGCAGTGCATGTGTTTCGACATAACCTTCAAATCAATTACGCGTCGTTCCTCGCGACTGCGCATTCAATTTCCGGCTCAACTACTTTTTTCCGCCGCTTTCCAGGTTGAACTTGCTCCAACCGTCGATTGTACTGTTTTTCGCATTGCATTTTTCCCTTCCATCTTTTCATTTTCGCCGAACAAAAAAAAACGAAATTCGCGAATGATGTTTGACAGCTGCGCGCTCACGAGGTGGCGTTCGTATCTGTGAGCTCAGTGATACCAGTTACTGATAACTGAATTGCGCGTTTGCCACATTTCGACTTGGTTAATGACTTATATGCGATGTAAATAAACAAAAAAGATTGATAACATTTCTGAACAGTCAATTATATGCATTTCGCATATTTATTAGCCGGAAGTTATTTATTTTACGTAACCGAAAATCTGATTATTCGGGGTTGGCATCCGTTACAGGCGCCCGCGTTTAAGCACATGCGTTCCCCCCTTGCCACCTGCCCCGCAAAGGCCCTGAGCAGTCTCCTTAACTTTGATTTAAGAAAAAAAATAACATAGTAGCAGATTAGATATTCAATATCCCCCTTAAGGATCCATAATACAGGGTTGTTACGCATTTGTCAAGTAGGGAAAACCGGGAAAACTCAGGAAATTTCTTTCCTTCCGGAATAATCAGGGTAACGTCCGGGAATTTTGGAAATTTTCTGGAATTTTTTCACAATTTACTTTTTGACAGAGATACAAAAAATAAAACCGACCTTAAAAAAACTGGACAGTATGAAAATAAATATTTTTGTATATCTTTAATATTTCTATTATTCCTCATTATAGACGTAAGAAAGTTATGTCAGTGCCAAACATTGAGAATTAAAAAAAATGAAAACTAATTTACTGTAAAGCTACATTTGTAAATTAATGTAAATTAAAAGTAATGCTACAAAAATACATTTGCATTCGATCTGTCGATACACAACTACATCATTATCATTATACATAAGTGTTTATATTTGTATTTTGTTTATTTTACCAGCGTACAAATTTTTGTTAATAATGAAGAACAAGTTCTGTGTTTGCTTTTAATGCATTTTTTTTACTTTATAATGTTTAAATTATGTTTCGAATTTCATTTAAAAAAAAAAATAAATATCAATATTGTCAAATTTCCATACATTTGGTCTTAAAAAAATTATGCTATCCAGTTCAACATAATTCTTCAATAGAAGGATCGAGTTGAGAATTTCCTTTGTTTCTTCAAGTCGGTTAAAAATGTTGTTTTTTTTTTTGACTAAATTCAGTCATTGCTCTTTTTACGTATACAATTTTCTCGTATCTTTTGTAACGTTTACAAAGACCAATATCTCTCTAACTCAAAAAATGTATGTTTGACGAAAAGAAAATGTTCTTTATTTGACCCTAATCCGGCTAATTTGAAAAACGTGGAATTTCTGCAAAACCTGTATGGAAAACTTGGAAAAGTCAGGGATTTTCCGAGTCAAAAATGCGTAACAACCCTGTAATAGAAAAATGCAGAGGAGTTCAGATGGCAATAAAAATAAAGAAGTGAAAAGAAGCGAAGATTTTCGTTGCTTTCCAACGACGTCAACTTGAAAATCATGAAAAAAAAAAAAACAAAACTCGCACCAATCGGTGATAATAATTCGTTCGTGTACTTGATGGGATCCGCAGGTAGTGACGAGAAACAAGCGATGTCGGTGACGTGGCCTTGAGGGTGAAATGTCCCGAAGCCTGCCGGACAGAGTGGCAGGGCTCTATTACGCCCATGGCCTTTTTTGCTCGTCCCATCCGGTCGCAGTGATATCCCTTGCGATCTCGGTAGTACTACTATTTTGGTCAGTAGATCACGTTGCATACGCGCACTCTTCGATGTTGCTTTTTCAAAAATTTCGATCGTTCGATAATTCGCCATGTGTCGCATGGACTTTTAGCGCACCGTTGGTGAATTTGCCGATTCCGGGGAACGCCCCGAGCACCGTGATAAATCACACAGTATCGCCGGCCAACGGGACGAACTCTCCGGCTCTTTACGTGCAACAGGTCGTCCTGAGGGTCGGCGTCGTACCATGGGCCGAGGATCTCGCCCTCTCCGACGCCTTTCGCGGTCCCCTCTACGAAGTTTTCAACCTCTTGGAAATTATACAAAACTATCAGGATACCGAAACGTGAGTCTAATTTCGCCATCACCATCTCACCCACTTCCCGACTACTTAGACCTACGCAATTTTGCAGACAGGCGTCTAAAGGACGACGAAAAAAGTAAGACGAATCAAAAGAACCAATAAAACTTTCAATTGTCATGTGTCTTCAGGGTGAATTAAGGGGTCGTCTCACTTTTGACGCTAAAAAGGCTATTTTCATGAAATCTTTGATAGGTTTATATTATATATATTTTTTTTAAACATTTCTTTCGTGTATTTATGTTTACTAGTCTTTTTTCCAAAAACGGTGAAAAACACGTTTTTTTTGTTCTTTCGAAAAATGTTCACCATTCTGTTATTATTGCATATGTATAAAATCGTTTGATATGCGCTATGGCCATTAACATACTGAATCTGAAACCGTCTGATTTTTTGTTTCGAATGATCCATCTCCGAGATTTCATCAATAGCGCGACCTACACTTTTTTAGGACTTTTTTTAACTACCATTTTTCGTCTATAAATAGTGACTTAATATTTTTTTTGATGTACTTCGAAAGTGTATTTATAAAGTGTAACAACTTTTGTATCAATATCTATAACATAAACGTATAAAAAAAAATCACAAAAACAGCCTTCTTAGCGTCTAAAGTGAAGCGTAAAGTCATTATATTCGAAAAAGGGTACATCAGCGTCAGAAATTGAAAATTCCAAAAACTAAAAACTAATTTAGTCCAAAGCTCTCCATATTTGCATTCGATTTGTCGATACACAACCACAGAATTATTACTGCAGATAAGTGTTGGTATTTATTTTTTGTTTATAGGCGACAGCATAAAAAATTCTGTTTCTAATGAAGAACAGGTTATGAATTCGCTTGAAATGTATTTTGTTTTACTTAACAGTCTAAATTATTTTTCGAATTTCAGTTTGTGAAAAATGTTTATGTTAATATTGAATAACGGATATTCAAGAAACTTCAAACCTGTGTGGAAAGTCCGAAAAAGTCAGGGAATTTCTCGGTCCGTAATGCGTTATGATTATGAACAACGTCATCCCACATCCCAATTACAACGAAACCTCCACAAATTTTTCAGTCCTCACAACTCCAGCTGAGCTTTTAACAAGCCCGGGAAAAAAATTTCCTCCAATCTGCGTGTACCAACCGCGTGTTTAATTTGTTTTTCTCTGTTGCTGCGTCTCTCGCTCGTTCGCAGTTTGAAAACTCTCGGGCAGGTGTGCCTCCACGTGGAAGCGGTGAAGAAGAAGAATGTCAAGAAGCCGGAAATATTGCCGGAGTACAATTGCCTCGTGTTGTCACCGGCGAATCTCTGGCAACGTAGCATCGAGATATTCAATCAGGATACGGATCTTCTCGGGACGATATTTTCGTACCAGGTGAGAGAGAGAGAGAGAGAGAGATTGATTGATACAATTTATTATGCCTTAGTTTTAAAAACTTTCGGGCAAACAACATACAACTTGGATATTAGATTCATCAATATCACTTTTTACCATCGTGTTATTAGCGAGTATCGAAGGACTATGATAAACTTAAGCTTAGCATAACATAAAATAAAATAAAATAAAATAACCCCAACACGTTATTAACCAAATTACGACTAAAATAGTTCAAGATAACGCAGAATAATCTTAAAGTAGAAAAGCAAATTCCGGTCTGTAGCATACAGAGTTGACCAAAGCAGCAAAAGGAAAACTCAAAAGAAATCATACATCAGAAATCATAAAGAGATACAGAGATAACGCAAGCAAAAATAAATAAATAACTTAATAACTAAATAACGCACGCACCATACACCCGTAAAACAAGCGAAAACCCCGTAGTAGTATGTAAAGTACACTCAAATAACCTAAATTTGAATGATTCAGATAAATAAAATAAAATAGAATCAATTAGAATATACTCAGGAGCAAAATAATGAAAACGAAAATAAGGAAAGCAGAAAAACACAAAAAGAAAACCAAAGTGTCAAAATTCAGAAATCAAAGAAAAATATCAAAATCAAAAGTGAAACCAAAATCAAAATAGCCAAAAAAGCCAAAAAAGAGAGAGAGAGAGAGAGATTTAGAGTGATTGATTGATTGATTGATTGATTGATTGATTGATTGGTTGATTGATTGATTGGTTGATTGATTGATTGATTGATTGATTGATTGATTGATTGATTGGTTGATTGATTGATTGATTGATTGATTGATTAGTTTGATTGTGCCTTGGTAATACCTTGAGGCAGCAAGATTACCAAAAAGCTATAAGAACAGTTAAAGCGAAAAACTAAAACTATTAATAGAGGCGGTAATGCTGGTAATAAAGATAGTAATTCTTATAATTGTAATGGCATTAAGAACAGTACTAATAATGATCATGTTGATATTGGTTAAGATACCAATGGTTATAATATGATCACCGGTAGCAGCTACAGAAGTTCGTGAGACAACGCACTAGTAACAATATTAAATAACTCTATGAAAAACGATTAATGGAAAATTCGAATTTGAACCAGCAGGAACTACCCCTAACCGGCAATGCACGAAAAAAGGGGAGGAAAAAAATATATATATTATATAAAAATAAGAAATAAAAAAATAAGAGATATATCAATATAATATATATATATAAAGAGAGAGAGAGAGAGAGGAGCGGGAGTCGGAAATTTGATCGATCAATGACGATCGTTTCAATATAGATAGATCAATCTTACGATAGTCTGTGAAATAGTTGATAAAAATCGTGAATACAAATGTCTCGAAATTAATTAGTAGCGAAAATAAATATAAGATTTAAGAGAATAATGTGAGATATAATATCGACTTTCCGGTATAAATACACCGAACAATTCGAGACGACAAATCATCGAATTGTAAATATGGTTCACAATTTCGAATTCGTTAAGGAGGCTGCTCGGGGTCTTTGCGGGGCAGGCGGCAAGAGGGGAACGCATATGCTTAAACACGCCTGTAACGGCTGTCTACCCTGAATGATCAAATTTTCGGTTACGTAAAATATACAAATTTCAGCTAATAAATGTTCGAAGTGCATATGATTGACCGTTCAGAAGTGTTATTGATCTTTTTTTGTTTATTCACATCGCGAATACGTTGTTAAGGAGGTCCGATCATTACTACGAATCCAACTTTCGGATTTGAAATTTTTATATGATTTTCACGAATACTTTATCCGCCTATTGCCAAAATTTGAGCTATTTTGACCGTTGAGTTTTTTCGCAATACAAACTACAAAGTCGAGCACTTTGGTTTCCGGTTGATTAGTTTTTTTGTCTTTTTAGTCCGTTTTTATGGTGGATATGGTAATATTATTATTACGAAGATTACCACCGAGTCGTTGACAATCGAATTTTTCAGTTTTTATTCGTTCACGTGCAATAAAAATTCATCATTTGCCACAACGCTTCGAGAAAAACGCGTTTGAAGTTTCCAGTGCAATGAGATTTTCATGAAATATAGCTAAATGGTGATACCGTCGCGTAAAAAGATTTTTGGAAAATGCAATTTTGTTTGACTAGGTGGATGTAGCCCGTTGCACTCATACGCCGAATTTGAGCCAAGAAAAAGTAAGATATGCTGAAAATCATGGTGTTGAAGTTTGCATCGTTGGAACGCAACGAAAGCTCTCTTTGGCATTTCATTCTCCTTATTTTTTATTATTATAAAAAATCTTTTTTTTTACCGTTTTGTTTTATTCACAGATCGCGAAATAAATATTTTAACAAAATTGTCGAAGAACTTTAGTCCGCCAAATATCTGCCAAAAGAAATCAAAGGAATTCAACAATATTAATTTTCATTGCATTCCAAGTGGCACGTTTTGGAACAAGATTGAATTTGCGGAGAAAAAAAATGCTACATTTTGCAGTTAAAAAAATGCATTTTTTTTCAAAATATATGGGGCCACGTTTTGAACGATAAGGTTAGAATGATTTATACCAAATTTCACGAGAATCTGCCGATCAGTTTTTGGCTATACGCCACGCCAGTTTTGAAAATGCAGTTGAGAAGATCGCGCCTCCCCCACGGCTTTTTATATGAATAGAAAAGATACCATGTAACAGCCAAAAGTACTAACAAATTCGCCAAGTCTCGAAAATGGCGAAGAAATCTTTCGTTTAAAAAAAAAATTCACGAAAATCAGCAAACTTTTTTCTCGCCTTAAGGTATCTTCCCCCCCCTTAATGTTTTTTCCCCGGTCAATCAACGCGAGTCAGTAAGTGGTGACGTCTCAATATTCCACAGATTGCAATACAATCAATCGCTTTGATGCACGTGTAAAACGATCATGACGTGTGCCTCGTGATATGGCAATTTCTGCCGCATTGAAATCGTGGTATATGAACGTTTTCGTAGTAAAATTCTCTCCCGACTAGCCACCGCGTATGTACTACCGTAACGAATGCAGATGTATTCAAATTAGTTACCGCGTTGACACGGGTCGAGTGCAAAAAAAAAGGAAACGAGAAAAGACGGAGAATGTGTGCACGAATATCGGCAAGGACAAAATTATTTGCCGATCCATTTCGTCGTTCGACGAGCACCGTGCGACACGAGCGCTCCTCCGCTCGTCCGAGAAATTATTAACGCGTTACCCCCACTTGTAGCGCAAAAAAAGGCCTTTTTCATGAATTTTTTTTTAAGAAAACTACAAAACTTTTTTAATCCATCAATATACCATCTTAAAGAACACATCTTGAAGAACTTTCAGTAATTTTTTTTATTGAAAAATATTACATTGTTTAGTGGCAAATGGCCGTCAATGAAATAATGTTTTTATATACACGGTTTGCGGTGACCAACATTGCGGCGAAGTGGATCATCTGAAAAAAAAAAATGCGGATGGATTTAGTCAAATATAAGTATAAACTAGTCTTTAATCGAAGGATTTTAAAAAATATTCATTTTTCACAAAATGGCGGACAGTCAAAGTTAATGGTTCGATTTTAACGAAAAAAAACGGCCGTTTTTTGGCTATAAAACGGCCATTTTTTTTTCGAAAAAAAAAATCGAACGATTAAAGACTACATTTTTATGTATTAAATAAGCCTGCAAAATTTCAAGAAGATCGGTTCATTAGTGTTCGAGTAATCTTGGTCACCGACTTCACAAATGCCATTTTGAGAAAAACGCGTTTAAAGTTTCAATTTCAGTTCTTCAATTCCCGGATTCTTCTCTTTCAACGCTCATATCTCAGTCAATTTCGTTCGGATCGACTTGAAATTTTCAGGACATATTCTCAGATACTTATACTTAAAAAAAATGCAATAAAAAAAATCGATTTTTTCAAAATCGCAAGTGGGGGTAACCCCTTAAAAATACGCCACGCGAATATGAAAATCCTTATTCTCTCTCTCTCTTCCTTTTTTTTTTTCAAAAGAGTCTACAGAAGGGCAAAATCAGCCTGGCCGAGATGGTGTTCGGCATGAACCTCAAGGAGACCGGTATCAAGAGGTATCCGGTCCGCGTACGACAGCGAGTCCTGCAATACGCCGTGACGATATTCCTCAAGGAGTACGATCCCAGGTGAGGGAATACACGTCACGATTTACAATGGACATTCATGACGTTGAAATGCAACGAAAGCGATTGTTTTTTTTTATTTCACCAATTTTCTCCTTGATTTGAGCAGATTTGAGTTACCAAAAACAAGCAAACATTTTTTAGGACTCTCATTCAGCGACCTACGACAAATTTGCCATGTATGATTGTGGATAATGATGAAAAGACGAAATTCAAACGAATTTCGTTGCATTCCGACAATGCAAACTTCGGATATAGTTTCGAAAAGGACATACCTCCGATTAATTCGGGATTCGCAAGTAGCGTTGAAAGTTTTAAGTTTGTACACTGAGCTGTAACGAATCCTTCATTTCTACAGTCTGCAGATCTAAAATGATCAGAACATAGCCTCGAATGTTTCGTGGCTGTGAAGTGCTTGCGACGTACAGCAATTATCCCATTCCTCGCGAAGTTTTACGTTTTTAGGAATCAAACGAACGCCTTCGTGTCTGCATTCAATCGCACAAATGCTTCACAACATATTCACGACAAACGGATTATTCGAAGAAACTTCAACAGTAGTCGTGGAAAGACGGGCAAAACCAAAGAGAATCTCACTAAACGTCACGTTTTGCTACCGCTACGATACAATGTCCCCTCTAGCGGGACAAATTGGTAGTAAAGTTCCCTATTTAAACGGGATTGAATTGTGATGCGACTTTTCGGGTAATAAAAGACGGGGTAAATATTCGAAAGTGTCACTTCTGTCAGAATCGAGCTGATTTTTTTTCGCGTCGTTTCTCACAATCGAAAAACATCATATTTGGAGGTTAACCTCCAAAAAATCAGCATTCTTCGAGACAAATTAATTTATTCTGAAGTTCGCAAGTATCTAATGGATTTTACAAAGCTGTCCAAACGTTCTATAGATATTTTTTTATCTTCTAGAAAAAAAATTTCTAGAAGCTGTGCAACCGATTAAAAACAGCCAAAGAAAAGTCAAGAAAACGGCCATTTTCAAACCGGTGCACGGGGCTAAAAAAAAATCGCAAATTTTTCTCTAAAGAAGCAAAACGAAGCCTGACATGTCCTTTTCGAAATGCCGCTTTGGAAATTCGATTATCTTTATTTTCCACCAAGTTATCGAACTTTTAGTGCGGTCCGGAATTTCGTGGGGTGTACCCAAACTTTTGGCCCGGAGTGCACGTCCATGTTGATAATACGAGTCGGTTTTGACTATTTTTCCAAAAAATCTTGATACATCGAGGCAATATAATGAGAAAATTAATTCCAAGATTCTCAAATCCTTGTGGTTCTTTTTTTTTCAATATCGCAGGTTCGTAAGTGGTCTGCGTCATCGTCTGACGACGTACTACCCGCTGTACCAGCCGCAAGATAAAACCACGGGCCAGCAGCCCTCGGAGACTTCGCGGAGCGACGAAAACGAGACGCTCCACATTTTTTATCCCGGTGAATTCAACTACAGTGACTTATTTCCGCTCGCTATGACTTTCGTAGCGCTCTTCTTCTACATATACTTTTCCGTGCGTAAAATCGAGCTGATAAAGTCGAAGATTGGAGTGGCGTTCAGCGCGAGTTTCACGGTAATATCGTCACTGGCGATGACCGTTGGGGTTTGTTTCTTCTTCGGACTGACGCTCAGCCTGAGCAGCAAAGAGATATTTCCGTATCTCGTGGTGATAGTCGGCCTGGAGAACGTTCTCGTGCTGACCAAGAGCGTCGTGAGCACACCCGCCCATTTGGACGTGAAGATAAGAGTCGCCCAGGGCATGTCCAAGGAGGGTTGGTCGATCACGAAGAATCTACTCACCGAAGTTACCATCCTTACCATCGGCCTCTTCACCTTCGTACCGGCTATCCAGGAATTCTGCATATTCGCCATAGTCGGCTTGCTCAACGATTTCTTCCTGCAGATGGTCTTCTTCTCGACGATCCTCGGCGTCGACGTACGAAGAACCGAACTGTCCAGCGACAGCTCGAAATTTCAACTCACCAACATGCCCACTACGCGCAGACAACAACAATTCACCACCACGATATCCAACAAGAGAGCCAACATCTTTCGCTCGAAGTCACATCCGAGATTGAACGGACTGACGAGCGGACCCACCAACGTCATCGCGCCCAACACCCAGAACAACCAGAATCTCACGAAGACACCGAAACGCCTGAGGCTCGTACACTTCTGGGCGAAAACGAGAATATTCCAGCGGGCATTCATGGTGTGGATGGTCGTTTGGATCAGCATGATCATCTATAATTCCGGGGTCATCGAGCATCTCATACATCTGAGCGACACCCTCAAACCGGACACGGAAATCGACGGATACACCGTCGAAAGACCCCAGACCATCAAAACGTACGTTGCCATGGGCAACGTCAAACCCGCCACCGTAGAAACGTCTACGGGCCTGCTCAATGCTACAGATCATCAGGTAACATCAATCTTTTGGCCTTTTTCGCGCTTTGGTAAAACCTTCGTCGCCCATTCGCATCCTTTCCCATCAACTCAATTTCGCCATGACGTTTGCTTCGTCGCAGTGGAAATTCGTTGTTTCTCGAAGCTACGCCTTCGAGGCCTGAGGAATTCCTTCTGGCTCATCTCGTGACAATCACTCGAACGCTTTTTCCGCAGACTCGTTGGGGATTTACTTGGTTTGCGATGAAGGCATTAAAAATGGACAGAGGGAACATTGGATTTCAATGCAAACTCCAACTTCGTTGATTTTTAGTCTGAAAAGTGAATTTACGGATAGCGCGATTTTTACAAGCGGTTATTTAAGGGGTCCTCTTACTTTAGACGCAAAAAAGGCTTTTCGTGAATTTTTTCCATAGGTTTATATCATAGATATCGATATGAAAGTTGTTACACTTCGTAAATACACTTTCGAAATACATTGAAATGTTTTTTTATGCATTTATGCAACCCGAACAAACTTCAAGGGAAGGGTTTCAGCGTGAAAATAAAAACTCTTTTTTGCGATTTTTTTTTCATTTATATGGATAGAGTAAATTTATTGAAACCTTTTGTGCTTTGCTAAGTGTCATTTCAAGAATATCCCGCGTAATTTGTACGGGAAAATATTCACAAACAAGCCGGTGACGAAGCTTTTCCAAGAACTCCTTTGGAATAACACGATTTGCGGTGTTCACTGTATCTCAGCTAGAAATTATCTGAAATCAAGTACCATTAACAGTTAGTCAAAGTATCATGAAATCCTCCCCCCAACGGTCTTTGATATTTTTTTTTTCATTTCTACATTTTTGGTGGTCATGTGAAAAGTGCTATTTTTTTACGAAAAATTCCGTCATTCTAGGGGTGGAAAACCCTCTCAGTGTTAAAAAAATTTCAAACTCATCGTTGGGGGGAGGTATTTTATATGTAGAAAGTGTGTACCAGGTTTGAAATAAATCGATCATGTAGTTTTCAAACGGCAGTGAACACGGACTTTTTAACGTTTTAAGGCCGGGGAAATATTCGTTAAAATCGACTTTTTTTTTTACACGAAAGATATCAATAAAATCGATGAATTTCTCAATTGGAGTCCCAAGTCTAACTGCTGCTCGATAATATCGAGCAGCCTCGTTCGCAACGAAAAGTCCAATTCTAAAAAATGTATTAAAGAAAAGTTTGAAAGCGCATTCCTGTGTAATTTGATGCGCTGAATACGGGAAAAATAATTAAAAAAATCCCGGTGACATCCTTGACCTTGAAAATCGCCATTTCAAGGTAGATTTTTTTTCTCCGCTAGTTTGGCATTAAAATTTATATACTCACATTGTGGATGCACTGAGTACAACAAAATAGGCATATACGTTGCAAATGCCATCCTGAAGAATATTTCAAGGACGCCAGTTATTATTCGTATTCAGCGTGTCGACACGGGTAAGTACGCCAACCTTTAGGCCGAAGAAAATGACCTCGAAATAGCAAGTTTCAAGGTCAAAAAAACATCCGGACATTTTCACAATATTTTGGCCTATTCGATATATGAAATTTTCCGTGAAAAACGTCGAGGGACCTTTTGAGTCAATAAAAAAAATGTACGAAGGTATGTTCTCCCTTAAAACGTTGTTTTTTGTTTAGCCACCAGCCAATGACAACATAACCGAGCAACTGAACAAACTCCGACCGGTTGACTTTCCACCGTGGAATCGCTTGTCCCTGTATCATTGGTCGTCGATACTAATGATGTACAACGTGTCGTTGGCCGGCGAACACATAACGATATTGCCAGCGATAAAAGTATCGGCCGCTTTCGATCCTCATTTGGTCAGGCAAATCAGCAATCCAAATGACGTGCAGCTCTTCCAATGGCAGAGCTTCGCCACCGCTGCCCTTGACCCGCTGGACTTTTCAGGTTCGTGCCCAAGCGCTCGTACGACCGAACAAAAACTCGCCTTCTTTTCTATCCCGTTGCAATGATAACGGGTGTTGGGAAAATTGCGTGGAAATCGTTGAAGCGGTCACTCAGGCTTGTTACGCATATGGAAAACAGGGAAAACCGGGAAAACTCGGGGAATTTTTTTCCTCCCGGAATAATCAGGGAAAAGTCAGGGAATTTTGGAAATTTTCCCGGAATTTTCTCACAATTTACTTTTCGAAAGAGATACGAAAAATAAAAACGACTTATAAAAAACTGAACAGTCTATAAATAAATATTTTTGGATATCTTTAATATTTATATTATTCCTCATTATAGACAAAAGAAAGTTATGTCAGTGCGAAACATTGAGAATTTAAAAAACTAAAAACTAATTTACTCTAAAGCTACATTTGTAAATTAATGCAAATTAAAAGTAAAGCTACAAAAATGCATTTGCATTCGATCTGTCGATACTCAACCACATCGTTATCATTATAGATAAGTATTTATATTTATTTTTTGTTTATTTTCCAATATCCAAGTATTTATATTTATATTTTGTTTATATTCCAATCCACGGCGTACAAACGTTTGTTTATAATGAAGAGCAGGCTCTGTATTTGCATTTAATGCATTTTTTTTACTTTATAATGTTTAAATTATATTTCGAATTTCAGTTAAAAAAAATAAATACCAATTTTATCAAATTTCCATATATTTGGTCTTAAAAAAAAAATGCTATCCAGCTCAACATAAGGAAGCTTTCCAGTGTGGCAGCCCGAAAAATCGCTGTTTTTCGCGATTTTTTTTTTTAAAGAAAAAATAATCTAATCGGTCTGGTTTTTTTTTTGTATATTAATTGGGTATTGAAGAATACAAAACAATTTTTTAAAGATCGATTTATTTATTAATTAATATCTATAAAAATGATGAAACAATTGTTGCAGAAAATGCACTTGGATGTGGTGTCCACGTTGGGGGTCACAATTTTGATCTGAAACAAAAAACACAAAAAGATTATTGATCGGTATATAATTGGCTTTCGTGCTATGGAGGCTTTTTTTTTTTTTTTTTTGCAAAAATGGCGCCGGTTTGAACAAAAAGTATCGATTTTAGCATTTTTTTTGGCAGTTTTTTTACAAAAAAAATAGGAAGATGTCAAAAAAAAAAAAAGCTTCCATAGCACGATAAACAATGACGTTAAGAATATTGTGTAAAAAATTCAACTCGATAGCTTTAAAACTCTGCCCTCCAAGTTGGACACCGTTTTGAAAAATGCTGTTTCGAGAAAAACGCGTTCAAAGTTTCGCTGTAGCTGTAGCGCTCCGTTGCCTTCTTCCAAGAAATGCTGTACAATAACCGAAATAATCTGAATTTCGGCATGAAAATTTCAGGGAATATTCGGAAGAGTGTATACTATTCGATAAAGCAAAAAAAAAAAAATCGATTTTTTGAAAATTTCACACTGGAAAGCTCCCATAATTCTTCAATAGAAGAATCGAGTTGAGAATTTCCTTTGTTCCTTCGAGTCGGTTAAAAATGTTGTTTCTTTTTTCACCAAAGTCAGTCATTGCTATTTTTACGTCTATAATTTTCTCGTATCGCTTGTAACGTTTACAAAGACCAATATCTCTCTGACTAAAAAAATATATGTTTGATGAAAAGAAAATGTTCTTTATTTGACCCTAATCTGGCTAATTTGCAAAACCTGGAATTTCTGCAAAACCCGTATGGAAAACCTGGAGAAGTCAGGAAATTTCCGAGTCAATAATGCGTAACAACCCTGTTACTGTTTTTGTTTTTTTCCCTTCGTGGTTTCGACAAAGTCGACATATCGGAATGAATTTTTCATTCGCACTCGCGGAAAATTTAACAGAATGGCGCGTAGTTTACGAAAAAAAATAAATCAACATTTTGACGCAAATTTCTGTAAAATTTGGATTAGAGTAGATTTATTTCGAATTTTTCGTAGATAATGCTCGTAAGGCAGAAGGTAGCGATATCATTGTCTCTACCAAGTTTCAACTCAATCGGCTCGATGGTTTTTGAGCAATCTCGCACGCCACGTTCGAAAATGCAGTTTTGAGAAAAACGCGTTCAACGTTTACGTTGAATCGACGCTGCTTACGAAAAGTAACACGATTCAAAGTTCGTACGAAAAGTAAAACTTGCTTAAGGTCTTAGGCCACAGTACCCGTTACTATATATAAAATCATGTGTGAATTTAACAATTTAACAATTTTGACATTTTATTAATTTTTTTTAAACATTTTTTACATTTTAACATTTTAACATTTTAACAATTTTAACATTTCAACATTTTGACAATTTTAACATTTTAACAATTTTAACATTTTAACAATTTTAACATTTTAACAATTTTAACATTTTAATAATTTTAACATTTTAACAATTTTAACATTTTAACAATTTTAACATTTTAGCACTTTTAACATTTTAACAATTTTAACATTTAAACAGTTTTAAAAAATTTAACATTTCAACCATTTTAACATTTTAACACTTAACAATTTTAACATTTTAACATTTTAACACTTAACAGTTTTAACAATTTTAACATTTTAACAATTTTAACAATTTTAACAATTTTAACAATTTAACAATTTTGTTTCGTATGAAAAAGTGATTCACTCATAAAATTAATGACACATTTATTTAGTATGAATATCAAGCTGTTGGAAAAAATATATATTTTTTTTCGATGTACAAAATGGCTGACTACTATTTTCTTTTGTTACCTTTTTTTTTAACGCTCCGCGGCGTGACATTCAGCATCCACAATTCTTTACCTAGAGCAAAAAAGAAAAATTCTCGTCATTCTACATTGAAATACCTAGAGAAGTACGTGCGGAATTTCAAAAATATTGTTTTATTCACAAGTTGTAGGTATTTGAACTTAAAAAATGAATTTTCAGTAAAATATTTCGTTACGATTGCTCATAAACTGCTCATGAAATGAAAAGTTTTCGATTAATCAGAAATTCCATACGTACTTCTCTCCGAAATGCAATTAGGAACATAACTTTTAAATTTGAAGTAAATCGAGTGAAAATTGTTGAATTTATTGGTCACGCCAATTGGCAAAAAGCTGTTTATTGAAGCTTAAAGTTATTAATAAAGTTAAAGTTAATAATAAAGTTTATTAAAGTTAATTAAAGCACTAAATGGTAGTGGGCCATTTTGTACATCGAAAAAAATATATATATCTTTTCTAACAGCTTGATATTCGTACTACATAGATCGGGGTAAAATTGAGGTAAAAATTGGGATAAAATTGGAATTGGGGTAAAAAAATAGAGACGAGGCGTAAAAAAAGCACGGAAGAAAAGTCGGAGACAATTCCAGTGTTACCGAAACATGTTAATTTTCGCGGTGAATATCGACATCTGCTTCTTTTCGTGGCGAAAGCCGGAACGTGCCAGTTATCGCGTTAAATATCGAAAGGTGCCAGTTTTCTTGGCGAAAACCAAAACTTGCTAGTTTTCGCGGTGATATCAAACGTGCTTGTTTTCCTTACGATTCTAAAACTACGAAAAATAGTTTTTTTTTATCGTTGTAAATGTATATCCCATGTGAACAGTCGTAGGCCGAATATGACCCAAGAAGAAATAAGAAACGTTGAAACTCGATTAAATGGTACGTTTTGAAACAAAAATATTGAATTTTCCGAGAAAAAATGGCTACATTTTGCAATAAAAAATATTAGGACGTCGAATGAGTTGCCGCTGTTTTCCAACAGATGGCGTTACCAGAACTTCGTACTTGTGGGTTGAGATGGTAACGCATCTGTAAAGAAGTATTATGAGCAAGCTTGAAATTCAGTGTATGTCATTCCGCCGAAGTGTAGACAACTTTTTTCCCCATAGTGTTAAACATGTCAAATTTCGTGCCGAAAAAAGAATGTTTGCCGGAGAATTTAACTGCGCATACTTTATTTTAAAAAAATCTCAAGACCTGGAAGGCAAAGCCTGTATGGAAAACCTGGAAAAGCCAGGGAATTTCTGAGTCAATAATGCGTAACAAGCATGAATAATAATCCATACCCCAAGTCTCAAAAATGGCGAAGCAATCTTTCCGTTTCGAAGCAAAAAAAAAGGATATTTCCTCGGTTAAAAAAAATCTAATATATGAATTATTATATTCAAAATGTTAAGCACATAAAAGCGCAACGTTTCAACAATATTTAACAAAAATTTCGCCGAAAAATTTGGGATATTCAGCCGGTGGGACCTGGTTTCCGGAGACCCCTAAAAAAGTGTCCTCGTGGTGGTCAGGATGACTCATGATCGCTTTAGGGGGGCCTGCATAAATTACGTAACGCAATTGGGGGGGGGGGGGGGGGGGGGGGGTCGAGGTTTTCGTTACGTCACGATTTTAGAACTGCCGAAAATAGCAAAATTTCTGCTTATAAGTTTTTAAATTTAAAACTCATCGTTCGGAATAGATAAAGTGCAAGCTCTTATTATTTTGATAAATATAACGAAGATGAAAAACCGTCATATCGCCCGCGACTTGATACTTTAATGTAAGTATCAATATTCCAGAAAAAAAGAAACATAACTTTATATCAAGAAAACCCGAATGAAAACTTTGATCGCGATTTTCTCGAAACTACTTTTTTCGGCCCTGTCTCAGCGAATATTCAAAAAGTTATCAACCGATTTTTAATTTTTTAAAAACACTTTTGTAATCGCAGTGACCAAGGTCGTACGTAGCCGATTTTGAAAATATCGATCATGACTATTTTCAAAGATTGCTCGAGTACAAAAAAAGGGCCTTGACGATAGAAAAAAATGTCCAAACTGTCGCCAAGATCCGTTTTAGATCAAGCCCTCTCTCCGCGCGTTCGCGAAGTTTCCCCATCGAACGATTTCGGCCGCGAGGCGGCGTCGAGCGTCTCCGTGGTCGCCAGCTGGCAGCACCTACCAGGTGTAGAAGTATGAAGCCGGAATTTTTTTGTTAACATTCCACGTCTGGTGTTTGAAAATTATAAAAAAAAAAAAACGAATATAGACGGCTTTCTGCGTCACATTCAATTGATCCGCGAGTTCTTGTTGACTTTGAGTATCATCTTCATCCAATAAGGCTTGCGATTCGTTGTCTGCGACCTTTTTCAGTGCTTTCCCACGCTCTTCGTTTCTCACGTAAACATCACGACTTTTGAATTTTTCGAACCACTCGAAACACTGCGCTTTACCAAGAGCATGCTCACCGTAAGCTTCGACAAGCATTCGATGCGATTCGACAGCAGTTTTCTTCAAATGATAACAGAAAACCAATGCTGTCCGCAGATCGTAGTTCGTAGGTACGAAACTCGACATGTTTAACCTTTTTAGTCATGCATTTTTCATCTGCACCGATTTTGATGAAAATTGGTACTCGGGGGTTTTCGGAGTCGCTGATTACGAATCTGGCATTAGATTTTCAAAATTCAAAATCGCGGATCCAATATGGCGGACGTGGAATTCCAAATACTTATCAATTCTTCTAAAACTTTGTACTCAGGGGTTTTCGGGGTCGCTGATCACGAATCCGGCATTAGATTTTCAAAATTCAAAATCCCGGATCCAATATGGCGGACGTGAAATTCCGAATACTTATTAATTCTTCTAAAACTTTGTACTCAGGGGTTTTCGGGGTCGCTGATCGCGAATCTAGCATTAGATTTTCAAAATTCAAAATGGCGGATCCAATATGGCGGACGTGGAATTCCAAATACTTATCAATTTTTCTAAAACTTTGTACTCAGGGGTTTTCGGGGTCGCTGATCACGAATCTGGCATTAGATTTTCAAAATTCAGAATGGCGGATCCAATATGGCGGACGTGGAATTCCAAATACTTATCAATTCTTCTAAAACTTTGTACTCAGGGGTTTTCGGGGTCGCTGATCACGAATCCGGCATTAGAGTTTCAAAATTCTAAATGGCGGATCCAATATGGCGGACGTGAAATTCCAAATACTTATTAATTGTTCTAAAACTTTATACTCGAGGGTTTTCGGGCTCGCTGATTACGAATCCGGCATTAGAGTTTCAAAATTCAAAATGGCGGATCCAATATGGTGGACGTGGAATTCCAAATACTTATTAATTGTTCTAAAACTATGTACTCAGGGGTTTTCGGGGTCGCTGATTACGAATCTGGCATTAGATTTTCAAAATTCAAAATGGCGGGTCCGATATGAAACCACGGATTTTAATTATGCAGTCATAAATTATTTTGGTTGCAGAATGATCTCAAATTAACTGAAATATTTATTTCAAATGTACATTTGAAGGAATATTCCTGATAAAGTAGGATTTTATGTGATTGAAATTTTTATCGTTACGTTGTCCAATTGGATCGACTATATCGGATCCACCATTTTGAATTTTCAAAAAACCCCTAGATCCGTATTTTCAGAGGTTCAATATTAGAGCTCTGAGGTGATTTTTTAAAGGATGGGACCGTAGCGTTCCCACGTCGACTGAAAGGGTCAGAGTTATAGAAAAACAAACCGTTGTCGGGAGCTTGGGTTGTTGTGCGTTGAAAATCTTCGTCGGCCGTTGGAGGGAGACGATGGCGCTGCGGAAGCGGCCTTACGGTCCCTCAACCGACGGCTGGCGCCATCTATGGGGAAATTCCGATTTCATACTTCTGCACCCGGCACTAACCTCGTATTCTCCCCGAAAGCAGACATGGAGGTGCCGACGCGATCGGAGGCCCGCGGTTTCAACACGAACGCGCCGTTCGTCCCGTCGAGCCCGATGGAAATATTTCTCGCCGCAGTACTGTGCCTGATAAGCGTGGTGGTGGTCGCGTACACGATGGTCGTGTTGTACCGTTGCGTGTGCACGAGGAATTACGCGGAGTGGCGTGCCAGTTGGCATCAGCAGGACAAGATTCACGACTCGTCGACGCAATTGGTTTTGGAGACGTTGCCGTTGGTGCTCGAGGGCCATACGCAGGAGGTCGAGTGTCTGGCGAGCGACGGCAACACGATTGCCTCGACTTGCCTCGCTGGCCACATAAGAGTCTGGGACTCGATAACGGGCGAGATGATAACACACGTGGACAGAAGGGCGTTCTTCGCATCGGGTACGACGAGGGAGTTGGCGAACGGGACGCCCGATCCGGACGAGTTGATGTCCGATTACGAGAGCGGCTCGCCACCGTCACGAGGCGAAATGGAAACGCAAAATTCTTACGCCTCGCTCGCCTCGCCTGCCTCGCCCGCCTCGCCGAGGCACAAATCCTCACCTACTTCCGGTTATCGCGCAAGCTCCACAGCCCCGAGCAAACGTCACTCCGTCAACAGTCTTCACGAGTATCAGATCCAAGAATGCTCGCCCGAAAAACGCACGGCTTATCGTCGCAGCCTCGATCAAGCCTTCGAACTGCCCGATCTTCGGGCCTCCATCAACACTCGTTTCGCCTCGATGAAGTTCACATCCGGTCAGACGAATTGCGAAGAGCGCGGCTTCGATTATGGCGAACGTTACCAGCGCCTGTTCGACGAGCACAGACGATCGATCGAGGACTCGCACGAACGACCGAACGATGGACGAACCACCGTCAGTCGTTGTCACACTCTCAATGGCAACGAATTGACCGACAGCGCGAACTCGCTGAACGCTTCCAAAAACGCCCAGAATTCGCATGAACCGTCGCCCATATGGTGCGTCGATTATCAGGACAATCTCGTCGTCGTCGGATGCGCAAATGGATCACTCGAGTTCTGGGAAGGCACCACCGGACGTCTCAAAGTCAGTCGGAGAACTCTTCGCGCGCTTTTACGGCGAGGCACCTGTGGGCGAGGAAACGTTGATTGATTTTTTTTTTTGGGTATCTCGGTGCTGGAGGAAGGTTCATGCAGTTTTGTAGACTCCGGACGGGCTTTGTTGCTACTTTTTACTGTTACGTCGTATTTTAGGGTACACGTGGAATTTTGTCGAAGAGCATTGATACTGAGTTTCAAGCAAATCTTCTGGACAGATTTTTTACATTCGACGTACAAACTCTGCCACCCTCTTTCTCTCGCTAATGAATACATTGAATGAATAATGAGTAAATGAAGTTGAAAGAATAAAAAGTAGCAATAAAACGTAACGGAAGTCGCAATGGCGCTGATGAAATGTTTCCTTGACAAAAACATCGGCAAATCGTTTTACTCGCCTAACGGTGTCTTCCGCAGAATCAAACAGTCAATTCTTTTGTACACTCGACGGGACCAGGGACGTCGGACATTCGAAAAATCTGCTTGCGCTTATGGGCAATCAAACGCGAGACACTTTTTGGGATTCCAAACCTTCCTAGTCCCCTCGATTGGCTAGCAATCCAATACCAGAAAAACGCACGTACCTACATGGCTGTTACGCAAACGGAAAAACGAGGGAATTTCTTTCCTACTGGGATAATCAGGGGAAAGTCAGTGAATTTGGAAAATTCTCTGCAATTTGATTCTTGCAGGAATTACGAAAAATGAGAGTTGAAAACAAAAAGCTGAAAAATATGAAGATAAATGTATTTTTGTATATTTTTAATATTTATATTGTTCCTTGGTGGTCGGAGAATTTGGGCAAATCTTTGAAATTTTCCAGACTTCACTTGTTGCAAGAATTAGGATGAATTGAACTAACTTGCAGAATCTAAACTGAAAGGTATAAAAAAATAAATATTTTAATATGTTTTTAACATTTATTAGGAGCAAAAATAATTCTCCGCCCTTTTTTTATAACAAAAAGTGGACATTGTGAAAGAATGGTACTTTATGTTTTATTCGAATTGAAATTGCTTGTTGAGTCACTCCTAATGTAAGTGCAAGTTCTCGCGTGTGGCACGAATCTCCTTCCAATAATGCTTCCAATTCGACATCAAACGCACCGTTCTTAAGGTAATCCTATCGCCAGGCTTCAATCCGAAGGATTTTCATTTTTTTTTAGAGCTCACCAAATGTATTAGTAATCGTCTCTGTAAAATTTCAAGGTCGGTTATCGACATGATAGAGAAAAAAAGTATATAAAAATTGCGGATTTTTGCCAAGGAATTCTGAGACGACATACAAAAACCCAATTTCCGGTCGCTACAAAAGTGGATATAATAGTGGGAATCCGTCAGATTCTTAAAAATAATCAGATTCACATACTCAACACTTGTAGTGATCCAATGCTTTCAGAAAAAACTACGCTCATTGACCTAATTTGCATGTAATATCAAGTTTTATTTGAACTTCCGGTATTGGATTTATTACCGCTTGCTACGACAAAGAGACGCGACAGCAAGGCAACAGCTGACTGTAGTCCTAACCTCATCTCACTCGTTCGAATTTCCACACATATTTCATTTTTAACCGACACACTTCGCCGATACGAATTTTCCACGCTTTTTACCAGTCGTGGCCCGCGTACGATTCTTTATATTTTCCGCACCTGACATTGTTTCGACGAATCGACGTTGAAAAGCACGGAGGTTAAACTCACCTGGTTGAGTAAAAAGAGGCGAAGATAGAACCAATCAGGGCGACTAGAGTAAAGGAGTGGACAGTGCGTGCTAGCGATGTGGCTCCAAAATCAAGGAAAATAAGAGTTTGTAGGTGGCGTTGCAATCGGCTTTTCCTTATATATAGATATACTCTCTTGCTTAGCTTTCCGTCGGCTACACGCGCTCCCCATATGCTTCTACATGCAATCGATGCCCCTCAGCTGCACATTTCTTCAAATTAAAGCAGTAAATCAAAAGTTCCCGCAAATGACGCTTACTCGGCTCAAAACTCGACATTTTCGCTACAAAATACAAAATTGCTAATATTTCAAGGTTATGGTCTTGCCAGATGGCCAACCTTACGATATGACGTTTTACATCCGACAATTCCAACCATAACCTCTCGGTGGGGCCATATTTTCTCAAACGGCGGATACTTATCTGTGCTCCCAGATATTATTCTTCATTGTATGCAAAAAAGTTATGGCAGTGGCAAACTTTGACATATTCATAAAATAACTAATTTGCCTTCGATTCGTCGATACGCAACCCCACAATTATCATTAAAGATAAGTGTTTGTATATTTATTTCTTATTTATTCGCACCAGCATAAAAATGTCTGTTTTTAATTAAAAAAAAAAAGTTTCTATATTTGCTTTAAATGTACTTTTTACTTCGCAGTGTTCAAATTATCTTTTGTCTTTCAGTTTAACATTTATTTTTATTTTAGTATTTAACTTTTTCCTATATTTCGCCTGAAGAAATCTTTTTCGTTCGACCCAAATCTGTGGAATATTTGGGAAAACGTCAGGGAAAAGTCAGGCAATTTCTGAGTCGATAGAGCGTAACAGCCATGAGGTTGGACGGAATCGCCTGCGGTCAATTGGACTCTGACGATGCTTGGTTTTTTCGTTGCAGTGCTTCTTCGACGACGGCTCGGGGCTGGGCACTTCCGCGGTGAAATTCGTTTGCAATCGCGTGATCGCCGCCAAGTTGAACGGCTCCGTGGACTTCCTCGAGCTCGAGAGGTACAGCGAGGGCCACCAGGTCGGCTGGGGCTTCAGTTCCGGCAGGAGAAGTAAGCGAGGCCTTCGCCTCGGTCCGATAGAATATTCCGTCGAAATTAACGAGTTTCATGATACTTTGGAAAAATTCCAGTTTATTTTTATCGTAGACGCTTACGATTTGTCAATATTATGTACGGTTTTTTTGAAAATTCTTGGTTCTGAAACGTCGGTGTACGGATCAGTTACGAAACGCTCTTTTTTCTAGCGCACGTTAGAACGGGCAGCGCCGGCTCGCCGATGGACATAAACAATTTGCCCCAGGCGGAGGAGGACTTGAGGTGTTTGAAGAAGGGCTCCCACCGGGCTCATCAACAAGCAATAACGGTCCTGGACAGCGAGGGTGGTCGTGTGCTAACCGGAAGTCAAGATCATACGCTCAAAGTCTTTAGGTAAGATGGAAAAGCGCGTCCCTATCAGGTAACGCCTCCTTTTTTCTTGCCATTTTGAAGGGGGAGATTTAGACAGGCGAAAATAAACGATTTGGAAACATTGTGTCGGAACTGGTTATTCTAAACGGTAAACGCTAAAAAAAGGCTACGTATTATCGAATTTATATTCAATTTAATTTTTTTTATGTATGTATTAGGTCTTGGAAATAATTCGTAGCGTTTTTTTTTAATGAAAAAAGAAATATTTATTTTATTAAATGGAAATAAAAAAATACATTAATGAAAGTATTGCCCATCGCTTTCTACTGCTTTTGACCATCTTTCGGGCAGGGTACGAATACCGTGTCGGAAGAACGCCTCGTCTTTAGGTGCAATCCACGAATCGACCCATTTTTGACAATCTTCGTAAGAAGTGAACTTCTGCTCAGCCATCGAACGAAACAAATGGTAATCAGAAGGAGCGATATCTGGAGAATACGGTGGGTGGGGTAGGACTGCCCATTTAAGTGTTTCCAGATATCATTGTACCGGCTTTGCGGCCGTTTTTCTTTCAATGCACGGCTCAAGCGCATCAATTGCAGCCGGTAGCGATCCCCAGTTATGGTTTCATTCGGTTTCGGCAGTTCGTAATAAATCGCACCCCTCTGATCCACACCATATACAGAGCAGGAGCTTAGACCCACGGATATTTGGCTTTGCCACTGATGTTGATGGTTGGCCGGGCTTAACCCATGACTTTCTGCGCTTCGGATTGTCGCAATGGATCCATTTTTCATCACCAGTGACAATTCGGTGCAAAAAAACCTTTTCTTTTCTCCCGTTGAAGCAGCAGTTCACATGTCAAAAGACGCCTCTCAATGTCCCTTGGTTTCAATTCATATGGGACCCAATGTCCTTCCTTCTGGATTATGCCCAAAGTTTTAAGACGTTTTCCTACCGTTGACAAGTCAACTCCCAATGATGTAGACAATTCTTGAAGTGTTTGAGATGAGTCTTCATTGAGCAATGCCTCCAACTCGTTATCTTCAAATTTTTTCGGCTGGCCAGGTCGCTCCTTGTCATCCAAGTCAAAATCACCATCTTTAAAACGTGCAAACCACTTCCGACACGTTTGCTCAGCTAGACCATGTTTACCATACACTTCCACTAAAATACGATGAGCTTCAGCAGCACTTTCGTTCATATTGAAGTAACGAAGTAAAACTCCCCGCAAAAACACTTTATTCGGCACAAATATTGACATATTCGATAAGTTGTATAAAGTGTTGTTATTCACGATTCAAACAGAGGTTATGTACAGGAAATGACATTCAACTATAGCTGTTTCACGATGAATACATTACTGTCTGTAACAACGAAATACTGTACTGCCTACGCCATCTCTTGTAAAACGCTACGAATTAATTCCAGCACCTAATATATTTTATTTGTATGCCACGCTGTTTAAGGGGTTATATACAATCAGCAGGCCCAAAAAGATCGATTTTTCATAATTTTTTTTAGAAAAGACCTCTGAATCTATTAACGTAAAAATTTGTACAGATATTATGGTAACTTTTAACTGTATTTTAACATTTTTTCGTTGTGAAAATGATTGTTTTGAAAGCTGCTATAGCTGATCTCCAGGAGATCCTCTAAAAAAAGGCGTCTTGCGGTGAGCGCGATATCTCTGGACTGGATCACCTAAAATGAAAAAACCAAAAATATTGCGTTAATATAATGGCTTATCTTGTAATTGATCGGAAGAATAATCAAAACAATAATTTTTGACAAAAAGGCGGCTTCTCAACAAGAAAAAATCGATTTTTGACAAAAATGTAGGCCTTATTTTGTTTATAAAATCATCATGAATTGTTTACCCTATCAAATTTATCTGCGTGGCAGAGATCGAACGCTCCACGACGGCATCTCGAATGAACGGGTACACAATACTTTGCACCAACATTTGGACACGAAAAAGCTATCCGCAAGAAGGGTGCCGCGATTGCTCACGATTGACCACAAACGAAATCGTGTCAAGTGTTGCAAGGACGGTTTGCACTAAATGGATGTGTAATTAATTTTATGAGCGAATCACTTTTTCATACGAAAAAAAAAATTGTTAAATTCGCACATGATTTTATACCCGTTACTGTGGCCTAAGGCCTTAAATGAAAGTTTGGTTCAAAAAAGTCTTTTTTTGACGTTTATAGTTTAAATTTAATCTTAGACTGTGGCTGACGTTGCAACCTCCACAATCCTCGAAATCAATCAAGAGGCCAAGTTCGTTGCCTTTCGCCTCAGCATGCTCCTGCTCGAGTTTTTAAATGCCCACGCGCATGCGCGTACACGCGATGCGAAAGAGAATGAGCAGCGATCTAACAATCCAGTATATTGTTCTCCACTTTTCGCAGGCTGGAGGATCAACTTCCGCTGTACACGTTGCACGGGCACTGCGGCCCGATATCATGCCTCTTCATCGACAGGGTCAGTCCGATGACCTCGGGCAGCGGATCGCGCGACGGTTTGCTCTGCGTCTGGGATCTTTCCACCGGTAAACGCGTCCTCGGCCTTGCCGTTTCAGGGATAACACCATTCTAGTGGCAGCTCACCACAATAGCTCAAATTTTGGCAATTGGCACATAAAGTATTCGTCAAAATCATTTAAAAATTTCAAATCCAAAAGTTGGATTCGTAGTAATGATCGTACCTCCTGAAAAAACAAAACTTCGCTACAGGACCAATTGCGTATTGTTTTTACGAGCCAAAAGTATTTTTTAAGCGAAGAAACGATTTTTTCAAAATCCTAGAGTGGTGTCATCCCATGACCCCGAAACGACGATCACAAAAGAACACGCAAGAAAGTCACGCGTGTGCGTCTGTGCCTCCAGGTATGTGCATGTACAGCATCCAAGCACACGACGGTGCGGTGGCTGCGATAACGTGCTCAGCCTCGTACATAATAAGCATCGGCACCGACGAGAGGCTCTGCGTCTGGGAACGCTTCCAGGGACACCTGTTGCACGCTCTGCCGGCCCAAAAAGCTGCCTACAGCTTTCAATTAGTCATGCTAACGCAACAATTACTCATCACGAGCAATCAGGTGATTACGATATATCCCGCGCTTACGACTCTGCGAACGTCGATTTCATTTCTTTGGTCCGAAAGTCGGAGAAAATTGGGCGAAAAAAAGTGTGGAGGATACGATACGTTTGAGGCAAAAGTCGTGTTTACCGGACTGCCAGATGACGACCTTGAATGGTTCTTCGGTAAAGCCGTTCAAGGTCATTTCAAGGTCATTTCAGGGCCATCTCAAGGTCATTTTAAGGTCATTTTGGGGTCACTCCAAGGTTGTTTTAGGGTCACTTCAAGGTCATTTTAGGGTCACTTCGGGGTCATTTTAGGTTCATCTCAAGGTCAACTTTGATTTTTTTTTCAAGGTTACTAAATAATTTTTAGGGGGGGGGGGCAGGCGAAATGCCTACGCTAATGAGTTGTGTAACGTCACCAGTGGCAACGTATCGTAGCGAAATATTAACGATGTGTACGAATGAATATTCGATTTTTAAGGGTACGGTAGATAGTCGTAATTATTATTTCGGTATGTGCTAATTCGAAGGAGTTAGGATTATCGGAAAATTGATGTTCGATGTTTGAAAAATGCTATTGGAATAGACACGAGCTTTGACAACGTCGCACACAATTTTCCGAATGGACAAATTTGTCTAGGGTGAACGATCAAATTATAAACAAATTCGATAACTTCCATTTTGAATAAATGTCATTTGCATTGACATTGCATGATTCATCGAGGCAAATACTTCGCGGAACACATTTTTCACGTTGGTCAATCGTAAGATTTCTTTCGCTGTATCATTTTGCATTGAAAATCTTGCGAAGTTTGACTCATCGAAACAAAAAAAAAGGCTCTCCCGCCGAGACTCTTACTCCGAATGACTTGAGGCAGTTTGGAAGAAAAACCGGAAGTCAAACTGACGATTGTAACGGTTTAATTTTTTTCTGTCGAATGTTTAAAACACGGAATTTAATCTCATAAAAAAGGATTTTTATTTTGGTACTCATTAGAATGAAAATTGGTTGCGGAGCAATCGACCCAAACAAACCCAAACAAACGACTCAATTTTACGCAAAGTTATCATTTCCGGTTGATTCTTCGGAGGTTACGTTTGAGTGCGTGTATATTTCAGGCTTCCAACGTTCGTATCTCGGAAATGGTACGGTGGAGTGGCTTACAATTTTTTATTTCAACGTGGTTAATGGCATACTGTCTCTTTCAAACACAAAAACAGGAGGTTAAACGTTAGCCGATTTTTTAAGTGTTTCTTCCGAACAACCTTGAAACTTTGGGACAACCAAACTTGAAACTTGAACCTTGAAACTTTGGGACAACTTGAAACAACCTAACACTTTGGGAAAATATTCTACACATATTGGACTGTTGGATGATAACGCTTAAAATATGGATTCTTTGAAATTTCCAAACCCGCGTAAACCCTTGAAATACTAGTTTAACAACAACCGAAAAATTAAACTATTGTGACATTACGAAGTTATTCAATTGACCCCTTCGTTGGCATTGACGCAATAGTGCGTCAACCTTTATTTCCCTATTTGACTTGCTCTCATTTGACATCGGAGCCTGACTCGGGGCTTTTTGGGCTCGCCGAATCCGAATTTGAAGTGAAAATTTGGAAATTCAAAATGGCGGACAAAAATCAATAAACTTTACGCGATTTGGACGAAAATTCGTACTCCGGGATTTTTGAGGTCGCTTATTACGGATCTGAACTTTAAATTTGAAAATTCAAAATGGCGGACCGAAATTGCAAATTTTACTCGATTCAGATAAAAATTGGTACTCTGCGATTTTCGAGGTCGCTTATTACGAATCTGAACACAACATTCAAAAATGTTTAATGGCTGATCTAATATGGCGGACGAAAGTGCAAAAAACAGCTCGATTTTGATAAATCTTGGTACTCGGAGGTTTTCGGGGACGCTGAGTGCGATGCTGAACTCAAATGGAAAGAATTATTCATGCTGAATTCTGCTGAGAATTTTTCATGCTGAGTTCGTCATTGTGAATTCCAGAATTTTGAGTTCAGATTCGCAATCAGCACCCTCAGAAAAACCCAGAGTACAAGTTTTCAGGATAAAAAAAATGTTTCTCCCATTTTGGGCACTTTTCGTCGAGTTCTCTTTGCCAGCGAAGGGATCAATTGTTAAATTGAAATTGGGTTCGTTTGGGAAACGTTCATTTAGGATATTGTATTCGAGAAAGTGTTCATTTTGGAAATCGTTCATTCGAACAACTGCTTTCGGAGAATAGCTCTTTCGGGAAATTGTATTTGCGAAATTGTCGTTCGAATGAAGTTTTCAGGGAACACAGCTACAAGAAGATACTATTAAATAAGAATATTTTGGGAAAATGCAATTTTTTTTCACCCACCGAGGTCGAGATGTAGCCGTTAAGGACGTTCGTCTGATGATCGAATTAACAGATATTGATAAAAAAAAAATTCGAGTTCACTTATGAGTATCTAAAAAGTCGCCTGTTCAAATTTCAAGCTCTCCGGATATCTCGTTTGTGAGCATTTAATAAATAACATTTTTCTCAATTAACATGGTCTCTTATGGTACGTCGTGTTTTTCCCGTCTATAAACGTGAAATTTGCAAGCATTGACAAACAGTTTCGAAAGAAACTTTTACAATGGATAAAAAAATATCTGAAGAACGTTTGGACAGCTTTCTAAAATCCATTAGATACTTGTGAGCTTCAGAATGAATTAATTTGTCACGAAAAATGCTGATTTTTTGGATGTCAACCTCCACATTACTCCAGTCGCATATTACGATCGCAACGTTGCAACCGCGCGCTTTTTGAAATCGACACTAATACTTTCCGAACGACGCAACGTGCACTACACTTCTGCAGCAAATTGTACAGAAGTGACTGGAAATGTAATGACTAAATCGGCTTAAAGAACAAAATCAAATAAATCGATCGCAAATAAAATCATTATAGTTATAGAAAAAAGGATACGAAATAATAACACATAAAAAATTGATTTCGAGATTGATTGAGAAAAAATTTGATTTTCGAAACTTGATTTCGTTCGCCTTTCCAGAGAAACGCTTTCTTTTTTGCATTTTCTTCCATGGTCGAAAAAGAGATCGACGATGAACCATGGACGCGAGTGAAAAATTTCCAGCACATGGCAGCTGCACAGGATACGCGGTCGCGCTTGGTTGCAGCATTGCCAAACTTATTTAACGGACTACGCTAGTCGTAATAATTTTTCTTGTGACTAACTCGGTACCGGACGAACTTCCTTGATATCTATTCGCTCCAATGTACTTGAGCATGAATGGAAACTTGACGTTCTTTTGTTCCCCAGGGATCGTTGGTGGTCTGGGACGTGAGAACGGGCGAGCCCCTGAGAGAAGTGAGATTGGGCCACAAGGACGACAGTGTCTACGTGAAGCAAATGCTCGCACTCAGAGACAGTATAGTTTGCGACTACGGGCGACAATTGCGAATCGTCAGATTTCCACTGGTCTCCGACAAGCTCGACTGACGTTCCACGACTGAAGAGAAGCAAACGAAGAAAAAGAAACGCTTCTTTTGTACATAATTTCGTTCGGCTCGTCGTCGATCGTCTCTTCGTTTGCCTCTTTTTTTTTTTCTCAAACCGAGCCGCGAGCAGCTCCAGAGGAAGAAGAAACGCGTGCGAGAGAGAACGAGAGAGAACCGGAAGTAAAGTATACGTGAGCTACGGACAAACTTCGATTTCTCGAATTTATCCGTCAGCACAATAACATAGCGAGATTTTCTAAAGCAAGACGAGCGAAAACTCGTCGATTGTTTGGCTGTGCGAACGTCTCGGCGCGTTTTATCCGTGTGGGTGCGCGCGCACGCGGACAATTTGAAACGCCGACGTTTCCGTCGTCGCGAAACATTTCATACGTAGCGTTGATTTCGTGACGCGACGAGAAAGTTTTTACGAGGCTGAAAGAGGGAGAAAAAAAAAACGTTGCGTGACTGTTGCGCGAAGCTCTTCTTTTTTTTCTTTCATGGAGAATCTATTTATGCAACGCGAAAGATACGTAGCGTGTATACACGTTTCGAAACGCGTTTTTCTCAGTGACCAGCAGTTCGGTAAGGACGCTCTCGTTGCAACTAGTTTTTCTTAGGGGAAACTCGAGTTTGTCGATGAATTTGTTTGAATGTCAGTTGGAATTCGTATTAACTAGGAAAAACAAGATCTGACGAAAGGAATCAGGTGACAAGGTTGCCAAGTGAGGTCGAAGACGAATGGAATCCAAACAAAAGCAATCGAAACTGATCAACGTTCGCCGCTCACGAGTGGCCCTAGGGAAATATTATTATCAGTCGTTTCAGTTTGAACATTTAAAATGTTCATTTAGAAACAGTTTCGACCGATTCATTTCGTTAGATCTAGTTTTACCTAGTTAAGTCTAGCTTGAACCGTCATTCGAAATTATTTATACGTACATTTCTGTTTTCACTGGACAAAACTAGCCTATAACTAGTTCTTTTTCCAGTAAAAACTAGCTCCGACAATATTAATCGGTTGGAACGCATTTAAGCTGTTTCCGAATGAGGTCTGAAGCCAAACGAACCCAAACAAAACCAGGCAAAGTTCACCGCTTGAACGTGGAACTGAAGAACGTATATTATTGGTCGTTTGGGTTTGTTTGGGTTTAGAACGGTCATTTGTGGAACAGCTCCAACGCATTCGCTTCGTCGGAACTAGTTTTTCCTAGTTAAAACTAGTTTTAATCAACGTCGAAATTCTCGTATCGGCAAATTCTAGTTTTCACTGAGTAAAAGTAGCGGTACCGAAGGCGTTTATTCAGAACTGGTTTTTATTGGGTAGAACGCGTTTAAACTGAAAAAAAAATATATATCTTAGTATATATATATATATATATATATATATATATATATATATATATATATATATATATATATATATATATATGAGGTATTCCAATTGTTTTGGAACGGCCTAAAAGCCTGACCCTCTTCAATCTTTTTCAAAGATGGTAGTGTTTTTCTATCACATATTTGGAGTACGCGGCATTTTTTTTTCAGATTTTTATCGACTCGCTAACTCGGCTAACTCGGAGACAAAACTTAACACGCGATAAAATTTCGAATGGTCGTATCGTAGTGATCTTCTCGTCGTACGAAAAAATGTCCTCTACAAAAAACATGCGTTTTTCTATAGACTATTTTGAAAAAAAAAATTCAAAATTCTCCAAGTACTACGAATACTAAAAAAAAAGAAAAAACTTTCATATTTTAATTTTTCAACCCCAATGACTAGGTTGATCCTGCTGAATTTTGAACTGAATTTTCTTTTATTAGTGTAAAACAACATGTGTAAGTTTCATTCTGGGCTGGGCTTGAGTTCAGTTAAGGCGTTACCCCCACTTGTAGCGCAAAAAAAGGCCTTTTCATGAATTTTTTTAAAGAAAACTACGAAACTTTTTTAGTTGATCAATATACCATCTTAAAGAACACATCTTGAAGAACTTTCAGTAATTTTTTTATTGAAAAATATTACATTGTTTAGTGGCAAATGGCCGTCAATGAAATAATGTTTTTATATACACGGTTTGCGGTGACCAACATTGCGGCGAAGTGGATCATCTGAAAAAAAAATGCGGATGGATTTAGTCAAATATAAGTATAAACTAGTCTTTAATCGAAGGATTTTAAAAAATATTCATTTTTCACAAAATGGCGGGCAGTCAAAGTTAATGGTTCGATTTTAACGAAAAAAAACGGCCGTTTTTTGGCTATAAAACGGCCATTTTTTTTTTCGAAAAAAAAAATCGAACGATTAGAGACTACATTTTTATGTATTAAATAAGCCTGCAAAATTTCAAGAAGATCGGTTCATTAGTGTTCGAGTTTATCTCCAAGTTAGCGAGCCGATAAATATCTGAAAAAAATTCCACGTACTCAAAATATACGATACAAAGGCATTACCAACTTTGAAAAAGATTGAAGAAGGTCAGGCTTTTAGGTCGTTCGATAACACTTGGAATACCTCATACATACATACATACATACACACACACGCACACACACACACATATATATATATATATATATATATATATATATATATATATAAGGTGACAAAAAATTATCCGTACCTCTTTAAACACCAGTATTGGTAGAAAAAAGAAATTACTGCCGAAGTAACAGCGCCCGATGACATTTTTTCCCGTTTGATATACGCGAAAAATTCGCTCTTCGCGTGCAACCTCGAATAACTCGACAATTCATTGATACCGGCCTTTGCTCGCGGCCAGAGATCTGTTGAAAAATCTTACCCTGTAATCAGTCCCATCAGCAATATAAAAAAAAATATTTACTTGCGCAAGTTATATTCGTCGACTGTTGGAATACATTTCTCAACTGTCGTTTCAACTTGAGAATTATTCATTCAAAGATCCACGATTCGGAGTGAACATTGGAAAAATATCGACAATGGCTTGCGCCGTCCCTCAAAAGCTGCGGGGGCTATCTTCGGCGAGAATTTTCGCTTTTACCATATACTAATGTTTTTTGTGCTATGAGGCACAAGAAATGAACTTTTTTGCATCTTGTACACGGTGTTTGGTGCATGGACCGCCGCAATTATTTTGGGGATAAATGTTTGAAAAATGTCAACTTTTAGGTTCGTTAAAAAAAAAAGAACTGAAAACTATGTTGAACGCGGCTTTGTTTCGAAAAGTTCTCTAGTTTGTAGCCTTTCCAATGGCACGCGGTCGTCATTTTTTTTTAAATAATGAATTTAGGAGTGAACATTTTTCGTACATTTAGACATTTTTTAGACTTTGGTGTAAATGATTTTGGTCAATAGTCATTTTCTTGAAACCAATAGGGATGTTGCCTATTTTTGGGAAAGTGTTTAAAATCGTTCACATGTACATAATATACCTCTAAACGTTTATATCGCGTATTTACGCGCATAAAATTATTCCGCAATCGCCATTTTTATTCATCCGTTGAAAAATACGCGCGAACGCGCCCAGACCTATCATCTGACGGCAATGACAAATATTTCAGAATTGATAAGTTCAAGGATGAATTCTAAATTCTATTAAGGTAATCCTATCGTCAGGCTTCAATCCATAGGATTTTCATACATTTTTTTGCGCTTCACCAAATGTATTAATAATCGTCTCTGTAAAATTTCAAGGTCGGTTATCGACATGATAGAGAAAAAAAAGTATATAAAAATTGCGGATTTTTGCGAAGGAATTCTGAGACGACATACAAAAACCCAATTTCCGGTCGCTACAAAAGTGTATATAATAGTGGGAATCCGTCAGATTCTTAAAAATAATCAGATTCACATACTCAACACTTGTAGTGATCCAATGCTTTCAGAAAAAACTACGCTCATTGACCTAATTTGCATGTAATATCAAGTTTTATTTGAACTTCCGGTATTGGATTTATTACCGCTTGCTACGACAAAGAGACGCGACAGCAAGGCAACAGCTGACTGTAGTCCTAACCTCATCTCACTCGTTCGAATTTCCACACATATTTCATTTTTAACCGACACACTTCGCCGACACGAATTTTCCACGCTTTTTACCAGTCGTGGCCCGCGTACGATTCTTTATATTTTCCGCACCTGACATTGTTTCGACGAACCGACGTTGAAAAGCACGGAGGTTGAACTCGCCTGGTTGAGTAAAAAGAGACGATGATAGAACCAATCAGGGCGACTAGAGTAAAGGAGTGGACAGTGCGTGCTAGCGATGTGGCTCCAAAATCAAGGAAAATAAGAGTTTGTAGGTGGCGTTGCAATCGGCTTTTCCTTATATATAGATATACCCTCTGGCTTAGCTTTCCGTCGGCTACATGCGCATGCCTAGAACCTTTAGCTACAAGTATTACTATACATCGGAGAATTGCGATCGCGGCGCCTCTTGCGGTCACTTATAAGTCGGGATTTTGGGGCCATCTTTCGCTGCTTATCTCCTATGGAGTGTCCACTCCTTTACTCTAGTCTCCCTGGAACCAATGTTGTCAAATATCAAACCTAGAAATACCGCGCGAATCGTTGGAATAACGACGTTTTCATTTTTCTCGTTAAATGCGAATGTTCATTAAACAGTTTACACATGGGAAATTTTAGTTACTACGGATAATTTTTTGCATATTTTAAGAATCTAAATTGTACAAGTCTCAAGTATGATCAGTGGTATGACCAGTGCGAAACGATAGGATTACCTCAAGTGAAACAAAACGAGTTGTAAAACGATACATAACCTCAAAAATTTGGTCAAATTATTACGGAGTTTGTAATGTTATTAATGCTGTAGTAATTATTCGTTGCACAAATAAGAATTCGTTAGGGCATACTTACACGAAGGTCTTCACGTTTCTGAATTCTGCAGAGAAAAAGTCGCCTTTTTTCGTAACGAAAATGGCCACCGTTGTGCAGTCAATGCTAGGCAAATTCGAAATATTTGCCCTCGCGAATCCAGTCGTCATTATCACAGTTCGAGTAAAATTCAAAATCAATCGAGACATCTCACGAATTGTATTTTAAGACAAAGCGAACAGCCACAGTCTAGTACAAGCAGCATGCTTAGAGCGTCGACTCGTTTGTTCGGGTTGTGTTTTGCCGAGTTTGATTGGTTTTCTTTGTCACGTGACTTACATATATTTTCGTACAATTCATTTATCCAAATTTATCAAAAATTTTCACCAAAAGAAAATAAAATAGGCAGTTTATATGATAAATAATTGTCTATATTCTATTTATACAATATATAAATAGATCATTGATTTTTATTATAAGCTATCATCTCGTAACAATACTTTTTTTTCTTCATTCTGCGTTACTGGCAACATCCCTATTGTATCGGACAATGATTTATCTGCGATAAACATTGCAGAATACGACGATAGTTATTTCGTGCTTCGAAAGTTATTGCAACGAGAAACAAAAAAAGTTGGGACGATTCAGAGGCGAATTTTCGGGTGATTAAAGAAAAAACGTAAAAAAAATCATATCTCAATTACCGTGACACTTGGGAGGTAGGGTCTGAGGGTGAAAATATTAGCGAATGACCCAACCAAGCGCCCAAAAAATTGTGACGGTCCGTGCGCCCGATACTCTCTAGATATATACACGTGTGTGTGTGCATGGAATAGTTAATCAATTCGGATGTTGAGTAAACGTCGTTTCCGGGATAATCGTGAGTGCCTTCGTCGAGCCCGCTCGTCTCAATTACGCTTTTCGACACCAGTCGTGTTTAACACCCTTTATCTTCTAGCCAACATTTTTTTTTTGTTTTAATTATTTCTCTACTCGCGACGAGAATACTTCGCGAAGAACGTTTCCTTTTCTTCTTTTTTCGTTTTCTACCATTACCGAAAAGCTTGTCGTTGTCTCTCCTCGTTGCTGGGGTAGCCCGAGCACTTTATCCTACACCTTCGTTCCTAACAAATATTTCCGTCGTACGTTCGCAACTTTTTCGTCAACGACAAATCGCGAGTCGCCGCCTGACGCTTATCTTTCGGTTGGTAAGACGAGTATACGAAACGAGGAACTCTACCTTTTTGGTTTCCTTTATTTTTTTCATTCGTTAATTAACGCAACGATGTAGCGCTTGATAGACAGTTCAAGACTGGTTTTTTTTTAAGGTTTCGATTTTTCGTCAACTTCGGAAGTACTCGATGCGTCGTTGCTGACTCGCCGATGAGAGTTCGTGAAAAAAGTTGTTTTCTTTCTTTAGCTCAGCTCACTCGAAGCGTTTAACGTAGGCGATTATTGTTGTTGTTGTTATTATTATTATTATTATTATTATTATTATTATTATTACGATTTATACACGTCAAGCGGATGAGTGCGTGAATGAATCTTTGTAATTATGTCCTACGGTTATTCGTAATTCATTGAAAATTTATTAGCGAGCTATTCTTGAAAAAAAAAGCTTACGCCGGTTGCAGGAACAAGCCCGGTAATTTTGACGACACGGAAGATTATTTCTTCGACGAAACCGATAAGATCAAATATTTTATATATACATATGGGATATTCAGATTTTTTCTGTTAAATTGTACCCCATAAAAGGAATATCGACACCAATTTTTAGATTTTCATCTCTTCTTTCTTAGGAGTTATGACTTTCCGACAAATGTCGATTTCAGATGTTTTGAAAACGTTCAAACGCTGATAACTCCTCAACCAATTGAGATATCGACAAATGGCGCTATATCTTTCTTTTCCATTTTGAAGCATACCTTCGTTAAAAAATATGAAAAAAATTATCAACCAGGAATGTCAACGTTTTTTTTTGCTTCTAAAGTGAAAACTATTTTTTAAAAGATGATCGCCATTTTTGAATTTTTTCAAAAAATTTTCTACAATAGACTGACCCATTCTACAATTTTTAAGACTAGTTTCATCGTGCGCCCATTTTTCCTTCTATTTTTGTTTCGAATAGATCGTATTTTTTTAGACGATTTTTATCATTTTGATGTCTAGTAATGCTATCAATGATTTTGCGACTTCCGATTCGGCCACGACAGGCCTGGAACGGTTTTTCAAAAATTTGTGCTGAATTTACCGAAGCCATTTTTTTTCATTCGAAATCACTTTTGGGAAATTCAGTACAAATAAAAAATTAACCGTTTTCGGCATGTCGAAGCCGAATTGGAAATCGCAGAATGATTAATAGCATTACGGGACATCGAAATTATAAAAATCGTTAAAAAAATATGATTAATTCGAGAAAAAAATAGAAGGAAAAATGGGCCCACGATGAGACTAGTCTTAAAAATAATCGAATGGGTCACTCTATTTTAGAGAATTTTTTTAAAACATTCAAAAATGGTGATCATCTTTGAAAAAAATAGTTTTCACTTTGGAAGCAAAAAAAAACGTTGACGTTGTTAATTGATAATTTTTTTCATATTTTTTAACGAAAGTACGCGTCAAAATGAAAAGAAAATTATACACTGCCATTTGTCGATATCTCAATTAGTTCAAGAGTTATCGGCGTTTGAGCGTTTCCAAAACTTCTGAAATCGACTTTTTTCGGAAAAGTTATAACTCCTAAAAGAAAAGAGATAAAAATCTAAAAATTGGTGTGGGTATTCCTTTCATGGGGTACAATTTTACAAAATAAAAATTAGTAAAACCGAAAATGGTCGGGGTCACGGGATAGCTGAAATGGCGTGGACTACCCCATATATGTAGGGTGATTGGCACCGCTCAAAATCCGCTTGTAGAGCATTTCGTGTGTGTCTCATTGCGAGCATAAAACTCTATTCCAGATGCCACGCGACCAAAATTAGCCGAGACATTCACATTCGAAGTCCGACGATGCGTAAACAATCCACGGTAGATGCGCAAACGCGATTTTTCTTTCTCCAAGTATTAAATAAACGAAGATGATCGAATCGTATTATCGATTTGCAAAGCGAATCTTCGTGCTGATTATTTTTCACGGAATTTTATTTTACTCTGTGTTTTTGCCAAACGTCACTTATCTGACGGTGAATACGTGCTCGATCTTGCACGTTCCGCACGTGAGCTACTACGCCATCGCTTACTCAGCGTCGCAATTTCAACGCGGATATCTCGGCCAACTTTTGTCGCGCAACATATGAGGAAAGGACGTTCGGCACGCAATGACACGCACAATCATTTGCTCACCAACGGATGCCCGATGGTTATCAATCACCGTGATTTTACGATCGGTTTTGTTGACACATACATATACATGTATATTTTCTCGTCCTCTAACTTACATGTTCTGATGTTATCGCGAGTGAGATAGCGTCGAAATTTAGACTGAAAGTTCGAATAAATATCTAATTTTCATGATCAAATCTGTATTTCCGGTGGGGAACAACAATTTTGTCCGCGACAGATCGTGGACAGCTTTTTTATATAAACAAAACAGAAATATAGGAGTATATTTTTCTTAACCAAAGTGCAGTACGTTTCAAAGATTAGTACTTGGTATACGGTAGAATTTATTGAAGGTAGGCGGGAGACGAGAGAGAGTACGGAAGAAAAAAAGTATAATGAACGGAACAATTATATAATGTGCCATTGATTGGCATTCTCACACGTCGAGAAAAAAGTCGCGTCTTTTCTTTGCTTTTTTAAAAGGAAGAGAAAAAGGATATTTATTGTGTACGATAAATTAAAGTAAGAAACACATGTCTCGCGAATAAAGTTATTCTTCTCAACAAAGTGACCGTCGTGTTTTCATTGAGATAAATGATTCATTTTCGTCGACCAATAATAACGAGACAGTTGAACAGCAAAACTGTTGGTGCCGCACGTACGTTTGTTCTAAATCTCTAAACTGACCCTATTTAGAAACTTAAGGGGAGGTACCTGAGTACATTTTTTTCGGAAAATCGATTTTTTTTCTTGTACGTAGTTGAAAGAATATTGTGTATACATTTCATGTAGAAATTCGCAATATTGAAGAAGGGTTATTCTGCAAAGGTGGCAGAAGCTGCAGCTGTCGCGCTGGGGCAAATATTGTTGAAATATTGTCAACGTTGCTGCCAATATTGTCACATGCGTTTTTAAGGCGGGATTCTACGTTGAAACTTTGAAAAGGCTAAATCGGATGAAAACACCCACCTGGAACACGTCGAAGGCATATTATATGGCCCAGGCATCGCTGATTGAGGGTAAGATAATTTTTTCTACGATTTATCACTCACCAAAACTTTAAACGCGTTTTTCTCGAAACGACATTTTCAAGTACCGTGGTCGTGATAACTCAAAAAGTACTGAACCGATCCTTATGAAATTTGGAACACATATTCTATATGTGTGTACCAACCGACCTAACTACAATCAACTTAAAATTTTGATTAGAACTATTTTTTTATTGCAAAAAAAGACCCAAAAAAAACGCATTTTTTTTTTCGTATTTTAGCCGCCATTTTGTTAATTTTGCACGTATATAAAATATTCTAGTTAGGTCGGTTCCTGAAGACATACTGAACATGAAACTATTTGATTTTTTTGTTTCAGACCATCCGTCGGGAAGATTTCACGACCACGGCAACGGTACCTGCTTTTCGAGGCGTTGGCTTTAAACATATTTTACGTGTACAAAAAATGAATAAAATACATTAAAATTTTTTTTTTAATGTACTTAAAGAGTGTATTTATTGAACAGTTTAAACCCCATATCGATATCTTTAATAGTATTCTCAGAAAAAATTCACGAAAATAGCGTTTTTTTCATGGTTTCAAAGTAGAATCCTGTCTTAACCGTGGGACAAAATCCTATCGCCAAGTGATGGATGCCTTGGGAATTCAAGTCAGGAGAAATGCTGACAGGCAATGCGAGATCGAGGATGCGGACCGCATTGCGAAGGCTGAAATTCAAACTCGAAACGCGACCCGTGAAGGGAGAATGTATTCTTGTATTTTTATTATGTCTCATTCACCTGCATGCAATTTACTTATTTATAAAAATTTCATTACATATATGGGACATATAGCTATCGAAATGTTACCTTACTTGTGCAAAAAAGGCTTTAATTGATGGGGAAAAAAATTATTTAATTAGCAACGGTGACCCGATTTGACGTCTCGTGGTAACTGTTTATCGTTTTTGCTAAGATTGCTTTGCTTCATGCGTAAGGGCATAAAAATTCAAAAACTGTCGCATCTCAAAAAGTAAAGGCGTTTCAGGTTCCTCAGAAAATTTCTTACAAATAACAATTTAAAAAAATGTTTTTAATTAATTATTTGTTAAAAAATACGGTGTTCGATCATTGGGACATAGAAAATGCAGTGTGTCCCAATTATTGAACACTCGAATTCTTCAAGATGGCGTCATTAAACCCGTCAAAACATCGAGACAGTTAACGTGTGACAGATCGTGTGAATCGGATTTATTCAAACAAAAACTGTAAGTTCCTGAATAAACTTACCTTTCTTCTTTTAATAATAACTCTAAGATCGTCAAATATATTTTTTATTTGTATTTTCGTGCAATAAACATAAAAAGAAAAGTAAAAAAAGAATATAACCTAAATGTAACCTAAAAATACGAATGTAATGTTCAATATTTTTTGCTCTCCGATATTTCAGGGACAAAATTTCAAGAGGGAAAGAGAATTCTCGAGAGGGTTCAATAACTGGGACATGCCTGTTCAATATTAGGGACATAGGCACTTCAAGTGTTCAATGATCGTTCACGTTGTTATTCTTTTTTTTTCACTTGAAATCATTTAAAAATAATTTAAGGTAGTACCTCCACAGAAGAGTTGAATTAAGAAATGGGTGAAATTTGATATATATGTTATTTAATACATTATTCAAACATCTGTGCAATTTGAATAAGTTTAACCACCCCAAACCTGAGATATTTACACTTAAAATTGGCTTGGTTTACACGTAACAAATGCGTTATGATGGGCAAACAGAGCATCATTAATTCTACCGTCAAAACTAAAATTAAGACATTGATAAAAAACGAGGATAAGCTAGAGTAAGATATCACGAATAATGTGAAAAAAAATGAGAATGATTCACCATCTAGTTTTCAAGATATAATCATGAGAACCCACACAATTTTGGTCGTATAGCATATATCCTGCTCGGCCTGCAAGCGAACAAGTGAATTGGGGAAAAGTGTGGACAGTCCCGGCAAAAAGTTTACTGGCAATGGTAGATCAAAAACACAATATAAAATATATTTTACGGCAATAAATGACATCCATCGTATTATCTACTAGTACCGAGTCAAGATTGCGTAGTTTTTAATTTTATTTTTTACTAATTAAACCAATTATCAATCTTTTAAACATGAACATGGTATGTAAACTTTTGGTTGAGATTTTCGCAGAGGAACTACCTTTGAGGGTGATTTTTCGAAAGTAAAAATATCACAGTTTCATTTGAAAATAAAATCGATGGTTTTTTCTTGATTTTATATTTTTTTCTCACCGAATTCAATCCTCCAGATCCTTAGCTGTTCAATAATTGGGACATTTACCTTAAGGTAAACAAATATCTCTATCCTACGAGTAATTTTTCCGCCAAACTTCGAAACAGCATTGAAGTACACTTTTTGAAAAATCGATTTTAACTTCTTTTTTTTTTAACGTTTGAACGGGAGAAAGTTGAAGCAGCAGTTCACATGTCAAAAGACGCCTCTCAATGTCCCTTGGTTTCAATTCATATAGGACCCAATGTCCTTCCTTCTGGATTATGCCCAAAGTTTTAAGACGTTTTCCTACCGTTGACAAGTCAACTCCCAATGATGTAGACAATTCTTGAAGTGTTTGAGATGAGTCTTCATTGAGCAATGCCTCCAACTCATTATCTTCAAATTTTTTCGGCTGGCCAGGTCGCTCCTTGTCATCCAAGTCGAAATCACCAGCTTTAAAACGTGCAAACCACTTCCGACACGTTTGCTCAGCTAGATCATGTTCACCATACACTTCCACTAAAATACGATGAGCTTCAGCAGCACTTTTGTTCGTATTAAAGTAACGAAGTAAAACTCCCCGCAAAAACACTTTATTCGGCACAAATATTGACATATTCGATAAGTTATATAAAGTGTTGTTATTCACGATTCAAAAAGAGGTTATGTACAGCAAATGACATTCAACGCTAGCTGTTTCACGATGAGCACATTACTGTCGGTAACAACGAAATACTGTACTACCTACGCCATCTCTTGTAAAACGCTACGAATTAATTCCAACACCTAATACTATTGTTATTACTGTATTCGTTACCTCTCGTTAATTGCACGTTACTCGCACAACGTGCTTCATTTCTTATTTTCAGGTAGGGGATAATTTCTGAAATGAATTACGGAGCTACGCGATATCGTTGCAGGCTGTCTGCAAAGCCGAACAAACGCAAACTTTTTGGCATGAACGAGGATCGTTATGCAACAATAACGCGGAAAATTGCAGGTTCTCGTACCCCGAGTTTTCCTCTTGTTCGAAATTTCCGTAATCTCGCGTGCCAAGGATGGAAAAAAAAACGAGAAATGTCGAGAACGAAACTTGTGGCTGGAGAATCTACGAGGTTCTTCATCGACTCGAAAAAAATTGCGTCGGACGACACGCGGAGCGAGAATGTTCCATAAGGGGTTAGGCTCAACTAGGAGGTCATAAAGAACGCCTTTTTAATGGTTTTTTAACGGCTGGTTTATTTATTTTCACACCAGTATTTTTTTATATAAAATAATGCATGTTTGAAGATGTTCCAATCATTTTTTTATGAGAAAATATCGATTCGCATTAGAGTTAAAAGCGATCCCCGAGATGTCGAAAAAAAGGAGTTTTGCTGTGTACACAGTTAGTTGCTCGAGACTGGACCAGCCGTAATAAAAAATTTCAATGGGATCATTAAGGAGGTTGCTCAGCTATCGCGAAATGGTAAGAATTTTCTAAAATTTATTGAGAATATTTGCGAGCAAGTGACACGACTCCGGGTAAAATTTCGAGTACTTCGTCTGCGTGATTGTTGAGCAATTAATTATTGAAGTTACGCTCTCACACATGGGCGACAGCAAAAGCTTCACGAGAACTCTAATACGACTGTCGCAACATAATAAAAAATGGTACGAATTGAATGAACATAGACGGAAGAAAATTCTTGAAATTTTTATGAATAATTTCAGCGAAGGGTACAGGGTTTTGTGTATCTCGTTATCGAGATATTCGTGAAATAAAACGGGAAATTTCAGCTGATTCGCGCAAAACGATAAAGCGCCCTACGGCACGTGGCAACGCTGCTGTCAAGTCGGCCATTTTGAATAGGCGCGAAAATTTCAAACGCACAAACTATTGCTTCCTTGCTGTAAATTTCTTACCGCGCTTTCATAAAGAGTATCAAAATATTTCGAATCATTCCTTACAGAAGCTGCAGTGCATGTGTTTCGACATAACCTTCAAATCAATTACGCGTCGTTCCTCGCGACTGCGCATTCAATTTCCGGCTCAACTACTTTTTTCCGCCGCTTTCCAGGTTGAACTTGCTCCAACCGTCGATTGTACTGTTTTTCGCATTGCATTTTTCCCTTCCATCTTTTCATTTTCGCCGAACAAAAAAAAACGGAATTCGCGAATGATGTTTGACAGCTACGCGCTCACGAGGTGGCGTTCGTATCTGCGAGCTCAGTGATACCAGTTACTGAAAACTAAATTGCGCGTTCGCCACATTTCAACTTGGTTAATAATTTATTCGCGATGTAAATAAACAAAAATGATTAATAAAATTTCTGAACAGTCAATTATATGCAGTCCACATATTTATTAGCTGAAATTTATTTATTTTACGTAACCGAAAATTTGATTATTCGGGATTGGCAGCCATTACAGGCGCCCGTGTTTAAGCATATGCATTCCCTTCTTGATGTCTGCCCCGCGCAGACCCTGAGCAGCCGCCTCAAACGCGGTTTTCTCGAAACCTTGTTTTCCCAATTTGTGGAAGTGCTCATACACGCCCTAGATGAGCAATCCTTATTAAATTTGACAGCCACGTGTACACCAAACGTCTTCGTTGGTTGAACTAGAATTATTCGAAAATATTCAACCTTTTTTATTTTATGAACAATAAACTGCAAACATTTTTGTTGAAAATTAAACTTTCCTTTCGATCATCACTATTTTTTTATTATTCAATTTTTCTTCTTGATTCTAGTTAGATTCTAGTTCGATTCTAGATACACCATATTGTACTAAGTGAAAATATGTTTGATTTTTTTGGTTCACATAACCTGTTCAGGACATCACCGGTTTACGACTTCCGCAAGTGAAGAATATCATAGCCAGCGCAACCACATACCTGACTCCTGCCACTCCCAGTACCATGTTTTTTCAAACTTTGAAAAATATTATCATGTTCAATAAGGACCACTTAGTAGACATACCAAATTTCAGCATTCCATATTTAATATCTTTCGCGTGAAAAAATAGCAAAAATCGAACATTTTTTGGCCCAACAAAGTAGGAACCTCCTTTGAGACGTTAGGCCACAGTATCGGGTATACAATCATGTGCGAATTTAACCATTTTTTTTCGTATGAAAAAGTGATTCACACATAAAATTAATTACACATCTATTTAGTATGAATATCAAGCTGTTAGAATTTTTTTTTTTCGATGTACGAAATGGCCGACTACTAATATTTTCTTTTGTTATCTTTTTTTTAGACGCTTCGCGGCGTGACATTTAGCATCCACAATTTTTTACCTAGAACAAAAAACAAAAATTCTCGTCAATCTACATTAGAATACGTAGGAAAGTACGTACGGAATTAAAAAAATATTGTTTTATTCCAAAGTTGTAGGTATTTGAACTTAAGAAATGAATTTTCAGTGAAAAATTTCGTTATAACTGCTCATAAAATGAAAAGTTTTCCATTAATCAGAAATTCCGTACGTACTTCTCTGCGAAATGCCATTAGGAACGCAACTTTCAAATTTGAAGTAAATCGAGTGGAAATTGTCGAAGTTATTTATCACGCCAATTGGAAAACAAGATAAAAGAAAATATAAGTAGTCGGCAATTTTGTACATCGAAAAAAACAAAATTCCAACAGCTTGATATTCGTACTAAATAGATGTGTAATTAATTTTACGAGTAAATCACTTTTTCGTGCGAAAAAAAAATGGTCAAATTCGCACACGATTTTATACACGTTGCTGTGGCCTAAGACCTTCATAATAGTTATATCATAAAAGAGAGGAGAAAGACCGATAGTCGCGAAATTTCGGCCCAAGATTCTTCGGGATTTACTGTCGCCGAGTATACCCGAGTCATCGTCACCTAAGATTGTGAGGGCAAGGGAAAATATATTTACTTACCATTGTCATTGTTTGTGCGTTTCGATGACTCGACTTTTCCCCACGGTTGTTCCGGAGCCTTACAAAACGCTGGCCAGCCGATTGGAGGGAGAACGCGCGAAATGTCCAAATGTCAGTTACTTTCTGTTTGCGAGGTTGGACAAGCATCAGCCGGCGGTTGTCGCATTCGGTTGTCGCGATGAAGAGCAGCTTACTCTCTGCATTCGCAGCGGCATCGTCGTGTGATTCAGTTTTTATTTTCCTCGCCCTTAACGAGATAAAAAATTGTGGCCCCGTGACGGAATACGAGAAAAGCAATTGAAGCAATTATTTTCGTCAATTCGTCAATTATTTTCGTATTGGCAGAATTGATTTTCCAATGCTCCAGGATGGATAGGCACAAGTGTAATTAATAATGAATCGACACGGAACCGGAAGTTGCAGAGTCGAAGAAACTCGAAATCGCGAATTGTCCGATAACGGAAGAACAAAAAATTGCGATACGCCCACCGGGTGCGTAGTACGAATATTGCGAATTTTTGACGAATTTACCATCGAAATTCGCGAAAGAACGTTCGCGTCCGATTTTGATGGCGATGAAATTCGGCTGGCTCAAATTCGATAAAACTTTCGACGCGTTTCAGAAGGAAGAAATTGCAACTCGATTGTGCTCTCGATTGACAAGTATCGTCAATTATCGGACAATTTTCGTGTGACGAAATGACACGCACGACGAACCCCACGGAGTCGAGCAGGTAATCGTTCAGTTCAGTATTGCGGATTCGAGACGAGGTTATCGGTCACCAAATGGCAGTCGTGCAAAATGGCTATTTTCATGAATTTTTTTGATAGGTTTATACTATAGATATTGATATAGAAGTTGTAACACTTAATAAATACACTTTCGAAATATATAAAAACATGCTTTTTTATGTATTCATGTAACCCAAACCAACTTTTAACGCGTTTTTCTCGAAACAACGTTTTTCGACGGCTTGTTGATAAAATCTTCGAAATTATGGAACCGATCGTTATGAAATTTTAACCACATGTTCTTTAGAACTATAGCTGTAGCGCGTATCAAGGATTTTGTCAAATTTTCATATTTACTATTTTTGTTTTGCCAAAAACGGCGAAAAAGAAGTTTTTTTGTTTTTTTTTCGAAAAATGTCCACCATTTTGTTATTTTTGCATATATCGAAAATCGTGTAATATGCGCTATAGCCATTAACATGCTGAATCTAAAACCGTTTGATTTTTTTGTTTCGGATGATCCATTTCCGAGATTTCATCAACAGCGCAGACCTACCATTTATTTTAACTGGCATTTTCGTATATAAATAGTGACTTAAATCAATTAATTTTTTTTTTAAATATTTCGAAAGTGTATTTATTAAGTGTAACAACTTTTATATCAATATCTATAGTATAAGGGTAACAAAAAAATTCATGAAAATAGCCTTTTTAGCGTCTAAAGTGAGAAGACCCCTTAATTTACTCGCGCGAGGTATTCACGGTCGTAGAGCGTTCGATCCCGCTGCCACGTAATGAAATTTGATAGGGTGAACAAAAATTCATGATGATTTTGAAGCCTTCGTAAAAATTGATTATTATTTCTCATTAGTTTGAAGAAAATTCAATATAAGTTATACTAAATTGATACGGCTGATACACGTGAAATGATACGAAGTTCATTATAGATGCAGGATATGGGTTAGAGTTTAATTTGTACTGAATAAAATAAAATAAGTATTTGCAAAACGTAAAATATTAATGTTAGAAAAGAGGAAAAAATGAGAATTAAATCCGTATTATTTCATTAATATTCTATATTAGCTTAAAAAACATTCAACAGCGCGGTATATAAATAAAGTATGAATACATTTTTTAAATTAAATTCAATATAAATTAGATAATAAAAATGTCGAATAAAATGATATACGTATTCGTAAATTCTAAAATATTGATATTGGAAAGAAGAAAAAATTGAGTAATAAAGTCGTATAAATTTATTAATACTCTATATTACTTTTGAAAATATTAAACTGAGCGATGTATAAATAAAATATGTATATATCAATAACTTTTAGAAATTAAAGAAAAGATTAAAGAAATAATATAAACATCGATACGTTGAGGTGGTAAAATTATTATATTACTTCGTCAAACGTCTCGATATTTTTTTTTCAGTTGATATTAAATACACTTTATTCTAATAACATGTATTCTACTCATCCATTCTGTTATATAATTTTTCAAATGTATACAAATAATTATGTATTTAATGTCACTTGATTGAATTCCATTTGATTAAATTTCACATCGTTTCGTCATTATTCGTTTTGATTAATTTAATTCGATGATTGTTTCGGACCGATCGAGCTTTTTCTGCCCGGTATCGATTTTTTCCTGGTCCACACTTTATTTTGCGGCAGTACGTCACGTCTCGCCAAAAATGTAAACAAGTGCAGCCGCTGCACATCAATCACGTGTACATGCATATATATATATATATATATATATATAGTCAAATCCACTTTCTTTGACAAGCATGCGAGGATTAAGGGGGGAGATACCTTCAGGCGAGAACAAACTGGCTGATTTTCAATTTTTTTTTTAAAGAAAAGGTTTCTTTGGCATTCTTTAGACTTAGGGTATGTTTTATTACCACATTCGACTGTTACATGGTATTTGAAAAATTATTAATCTTTTTAAATGGCGGAGGTATGGCACGGTCTATTGACCGGGACGGCGTGACAGGTAGCGTCGACGGGATTAATCTGAAAAAAAACCAAGGACAATTTTTCTTTCATTAGCACTTATACGCAGAATATGAACCAAGAGAAAGGGAAAAATGTTGAAAATTGATGAAATGGTATGCTTTGAAACAAATTTTCCAAAAAATGGCGACATTTTGCAAAAAAAAAAAATACTTTGTCAAAATGTTGTAAAACAGGTAATGTTTTAGACAATAACGTTAGCACGATTTATACAATATTTAGCCTTAGATTTATTATACCAGAAGTAGTAATAAAACGTACCCTAAGTCTAAAAAATGATGAAGAAATCTTTCCTTTAATCCTTCGTTGTCGTACTCAGCTGGAGAAACATGCTTGTCACACTGGGTCGAATTGACCCAGCCTATTTTCAAACTGTTAATACACAAACCGCATCAGTCGGATGACCACGAAAAAATTCATGAATATATTTTAAATATTGCATTGTATGTGCCAAAAATTATTATGTCAAAAACCAGTTGGCAACGTGCAAAAAAAATCGTAAAATAAGTACCTTAATTTACTTATCTTTACGATTTTTGGCACATAGTGGCATTAAAGTTGAACCACAGTGACAACGGAGGATTAAAAAAAAATCATGAAAGTCAGCGAATTTTTTCTTCGCCTAAAGGTATCTCCCCCCTCAAAGAGATTACAATTGTCTTTTCGCCAACAGCAGCAAACATTTTTTAAATAAATTTTTGCGGCTCGGCTTTGCGCACCGAAGTATCACTTTTACAGTTTTACAATTATTTGACGTGCTATTTTTACAGCGAAATGAGCTTTTTCACGAGACTTCGAACGTCTCAAAACACGATTCACGAATAAATCATTATTAAATTATGTGGCCCAGTTTGCAATGCTGCTTTGTGTTTATGACGCTTCGTTCGAGCTTGTTACGTTGGATGTACAAATACGGCGCGTTTTATTCTCTCCAAATACAGCGGACGATACCCTCAACTTTGAAGAAATTTATGTAATCCCCTGTTACTTAATTCATACAACGTACTGCTACAGAAGTCGGTTCTAAGTAAACGCAATTCTGTTGTCGCGAAATTCTATTGGCATGCAAAATTATTGGCGGTCGCCGCAGATGAGAGAGAATTTTTTGTTCTACTTTCCTTCGACCGTGATCGAAATTCGGACGGATTTTTTACAAGCGTTTATCATTCCGTTTTTTATTTGAAAAAAATAGTTAAACAATTTTTTTTCTTTGCCATTATATATGTGTGTATATATATATGTATATATATATATATATATATATATATATATATATATATATATATATATATATGTATAAACGAAAAGACGCACTACGGAGCAATAATAAGAATTTTTTATTGTCAAAAAAATATTGCAATATATAAAATAAAAATTATTATTATTATATCGTAGTACGAATTTTAGTGATTCGATCTGTTCTTTTTCTATTATACTATATATCGATAAAAAAAGTATAGAGATATTGATTTTTTCAAACATACTTTCGACGATTACGAATATAAATATTAATAAAAATAAAACTCTAATACGTAAAAATATATACCCATATAGGGGTGTTAATATATGCATATATGGGTTAATATATACATATATAGGGGTGTATATATATATATATTAGAGTTACATTATTATAATACATATACATTGTGGTTAAAAATGTAGGGGAAGAATGGGATAAGGTGACACGTAACGAGGGAAGCACTAGTATCTAGGGTTTTTTTTTCATCCAGTTACCTATGGTTCTTATCTAGCTATTTATATAGGAAGGGATTTATTATCTGTTCCCCGTACGATCGAAAACTAATTTTTAAATTCAACAATTGCGATCTCAATATGTACAGTTGTACTATTTTAATAGTTATTTTAAAAAAATGTAATTCTTTCACATTACTCCAATGTATTATCGTAGATTTCAGCTAAGATAACGCCTCACCCATTTTCTCAAGATGCTTATTTGATAACGTATAACCAAAAACTGCAGAAGATATTTCGATATATTAATAAAAAATAGGGAAATGAAAAAAAATTGTTGCTGGGTTTCAACGAAGCAAAGTTTAACAGCGTGTTAGAAGACGTGACGTCCGGTCGATTCGCTAATTCTATACGTCGAACGATAATGACACACGAAGAATTTCGAAAAATCAGGCGGTGCACTATTAGAGGATCGACTCCATGAATAATCAGGCATTTTTTCCCCACATAGTCGTTGCACAGTAATGGATACTTGCGTCAACTGCCATAATTGCCATTGCGCAATCCTTCTGTTCTTCGATTCCAGTGTCTCCAAACATTTTGTTTTTTTTGTCAGTGGAAAACTATTTTTTGCACGTCCTTTATTTTTCACACGAAAATTCGTAAACGTCAACGGATGGTCAATAAATTGGAGATAAAACGCTAAAAAGGCTATTTCCACGAATTTTTTTTTTATAGGTTTGTATTATAGATATTGATATAAAATTTGTTGCACTTAATAAATACACCTTCGAATTACATAAAAAAAATTTGTTATGGATTCGTGTAACCCGAACAAACTTTGAATGAGTTTTTCTCAAAAAACGTTTTTCGATGGCTTCTTGATAAAATCTTCGACACTGCTGAACCGATCCTTATTAAATTTTAACCACATATTCTTTACAACTATAGCTAAAGCGCATATCAAGGATTTTTTCAAATTTTGATATTCGCTATTTTTTCGCCAAAAACGGTGAAAAACACGTTTTTTTGTTTTTTCGAAAAATGTTCGTCATTTTGTTATTTTTGCATATATCAAAAATCGTATGATATACGCTATAGCTATTAGAATACCGAATCTAAAACCATTTGATTTTTTGTTTCGGATGATCAATCTCCGAGATTTCATCAACTGCGCAGACCTACAATTTTTTAGGACGTTTTTTTAACAACCAATTTCGTCTGTACATTTTTTTAAATGAATCATTTAAAAAAAAATGTATTTCGAAAGTGTATTTATTAAGTGTAACAACTTTTATATCAATATCTAAAATATAAACCTATCAAAAAACGCATGAAATAGCCTTTTTAGCGTCTAAAGTGAGAAGACCCCTTAATCTGTTGTGCTGCATGAACCTTGAAATTATTTCAACGATAGCGTTTGGTACTTAACGATAGCGCGGCATTTACGAGACAGACGTTCTAGTGCCGAGAGCGACCAATTTTCATGAAACCAGTTGTCGAAGATCGACGTCAAAAGTACGACGGAAAATACTATTGACTGATTGATAGAATGTCGGTATTGACGTTGTCGAACTTCAACAACTGCCTCATCGAATATAAACAGATGGCTATTTTTTCAATTTTTATGTTTTTAATTTAATTTTTTGGCTACTTTATTAATTTCACTTTAAACTTTATACTTTATTGTTTGTGGCTTTCTTCTTTCGCAATTTCATTATGTTTTGCGGTTATATTGTACTTTTTGTTTTTAATGATTTTTTGGAATCATATTATCTTCCGACATACATTTTTTCCGGATTCTCCGGTATTTCTTCTTTACTATTTTCCTTAGCTTTTTCTGCACGTACGTATATGCACTGTCTTCTATTCGTCCGAACAGCGGCTAATTCCACGCGGTTCACGCTGTACAACGCCCCAAACAAACAATCCCAAACACACAAACCCAAACAAATCAACCCAAACCCAAACAAATCTAAACCCAACAAACAATCCCAGACACACAAACCCAAACAAATCAACCGAAACGCAAAATGACAAACGTCAAAATGACAAACCCAAACAAACCAAAAAACCCCAAACCCAAGCAAAACCAAGCAATCCAAACCCACAAAAACTAAAACCCAAACCAAACCAACCAACCCAAACAAAATAATAAAGATTTTCTCCGGATGACTACGTGTAAATTATGCTTCCGGATAGTTTGTTTAACAATTTAACACATTCTATCCGGACAATTATATATATATATATATATATATATATATATATATATATATATATACAAGGTGAGGCACTAAATGTTGCCACCTTGAATATCTCTGTAAATAACGACGTCACAAAAAAATGTTTGAAACAAAAGTTGTACCGTACGAAAGGGGTCATCAAATGCGACCATTTTTTTTTCATCTCAGTGGAGGCGCTGTTGCACAGTAAAGGTCACCCCACTTTTTTAAATGGGACGGTATATTTTTTTTCAACTATCTTGTAGAGCATCGAAAACTGCATAAAAAACATTTAGGGGTCAAAGTCTTTCAAGGTCATTTAAGATCAAAAAGTGACATGAACTTTATTTTTACGTAAAATTACCTTTATTCACATACTGTAAATAAAGATAATTTCACATAAAAATAAAGTTCATGTCACTCTTTGATCTTAAATGACCTTGAAGGTCGTTTTTTCGCATTAAAAATTTTTTTCACATAAAAATAAAATTCATGTCACTTTTTTATCTTAAATGACCTTGAACGACTTTGACCCCTAAATGATTTTTATGCAGTTTTCGATGCTCTACAAGACAGTTGAAAGAACAATGTACCGTCCCATTTAAAAAAGTGGAGGTGACCTTTACTGTGTGACAGCGCCTCTACTGAAATAAAAAAAAATGGTCGCATTTGATGACCCCTTTCGTACGGTACAACTTTTGTTTCAAACATTTTTTTGCGACGACGATAATTACCGAGATATTCAAGGTGGCAACAGTTAGTGCCTCACCCTGTATACGTGTTATTCGTCCGGATACTAGCCTACACGAATCACAATAATATGTACGCCTACTGGAAATACGACGTGAACTGAGCCGCTATCCGGACGAATAACATACTTTTATTCGCCCGATAACCGGACGGTGAGACACTCCGATTTTTTTTTCAGCGTCGACGGACAGCCAAAACCCGCTGAACCAAAGCAGAGTCGCAAGACCTCATTGATACCCGTGTCACTTCTCAGACAAGGTTTTCCTCAAATATGTGCGGTGAGCGCGAAGAACCTTCTTCTCATCACTTTAGGCACAGCCACAGGCTTCCCGACGATTCTTCTTCCAGCTTTGCAGAAGGAAAATCCGGATATACCGGTCACCCTCGAGGATTTAACGTGGATAGGTGAGTGCTATTGCATGGATACCGGTTCTCGATAACATCGAAAAACCGGTATATCGCACCGAAAGTCCGCTATTGCACTCGAAGAATACCGATATTTCGATATCAGAGATGAAAAAAATCAAAATAGCATTATATCAGACCGTTGAACAAGTTCGAGCTGTTTTCCAACAGATGGCGTTACCAGAATTACGTTCGTGTAGTTTGAGGGGCTACGTGGGTTTCGAAGCCAAAAAAGCATATTTTATCGTTTTTTAAAATATAATATATAAATTATTTTATTCAAAATGTTGAGTACATAAAAGGGCGACCAAATGTTTTTTTTTTCAATACGCTTAACAGCCTTAATATATTATTACCTACATTAAATATTTCCGAAATGTCAACTTATTTATGTACGAGTGTAAAATCAGAAAGGTGGTCTCTGAAAGACGAAACTTCAAATGCGCTCTGTCATTGTTTCAACAATTTCAATCTTGTTAATGAAAGTGACCACGTTGTCGCGTGTCTGCCACGAGCTATGCCATTTGTTTGCATTCTGCTAGCTACTACTACGCTGACTTGCATGAAATTTCCTAATTTTTTTTCCGTGTTGACTACGTTTTTTATTTGCATAAAAGATCGTATTTTTTGTTTGTTTGTTAATTTGTTTTGTTGGGTTGGATATATTTAACAACATAGCGAAGTGTGTTGGGAAATGTATAATAAATGAAGATCTCGATAAAAGAAGGTGATTTTTATTGAATAGTGGGGTTTCACTTACAAGGAACGTGAATTAAATGTCCGCCGTCGATTTTGTTGAAATTCATATATCCGATAAAGCATTGAAAACTATTAGACACGTATTTTTTTAATCTGCGGATAAACAGTTTTAAGGGGGAAACCACCCCTCGAATACAGGCGTGTCGAGGGGTAGTTTTGCAGTTTCACCCACAAGCAGTCCTCCGACCTGAACGAAACAAAAACCGGAATTCTAATAGGATAAACAAAATCCAATATAGAATAATTGAAAGAAAAAAAATTAATTGAGGGGTGACACGCCTTTCTTTGAGGGGTCGTGCCGCCCCTTAAAAACGTATTCCGCCGATAAAAAAATACATGTCTAACAGTTTTTAATGCTTTATCACATGAGTTTCAACAAAATCGAAGGCGGGCACTTAAGTTACGTTTCTTGTTAGCTATACGCTATTATTTCTACAACTCCCATCTTCACTTCATAGGGTTCCCACAAATATCCAAAAATATCGAAATACCAGTATTCCGATATTACAACTTGTTAATATCAAAATAAAACCGGTAATAAAAACAGCTCCGATGGTCCAAGCTCTAAACTATGATTTTCAAAGTCGGGGGCGTCGCGTTTTTAACCCTAACATTGATAAGATGGGGCGCGCCCCCATGGGGGCCGACACGACGATTTGGGGGTCCATTTTTCCCCCTAATATCGATAAAGATGTGACAGGGGGGCGCGGTCGTCTCCTTTTTCGCAGAAAGAGGGCGTTATAAAAAAAACGTTTGGGAACGCCTGCTTTAGACCGGGGTTTTTCAACCCGGGGTCCGCGGAGCTCTGGGGGTCCACGAGCATGTCCAAAGGGGTCCGCGGACAACACGAATACAGATACAACATTGATGAACGATGGCCTACGGGGTTCACCGTTAAAAGGGGGAGAGGGGTCTAGGGATCCACTGTTAAAAAAGGTTGAGAAAAGCTGCTCTAGACCATTGATTTTCAAAGTGGCAGGCGCGCCCCCCTGGGAGGGAGGTGATGACACGTAAGGGGGGCACAGGCGAGGCGAGCGGTTAGTGAAAGAGGTTGCTTGAAGTTAAATAACGGACACAGGATAATTTGTAATAACTATAAAATTGCAATGGGTAGGGGGCGGAATATTTTAATTTTAAGTCGAGGGGGGCGGAAGGGGGGCGCGGTAGAAAAAAACTTTGGGAACCCCTGCTCTAGACAGTGTCTCACGACGTGATCTTTTGGTCAAGAAGATAAATTGGAAGTTTGTTGGAAGGCAGCCTGCAATGCTCCTAATCGGTCCGCGAATGACACTTTGTCAACAGGTAGCATCACGCTTGCGGCTGGACCGTTGGGTTGCTTGGCGAGTGGGCCCATATCCGAATACATGGGGAGGAAGAGAGCAATGCTGATATCGAACATCCCGTACATCGTTGGTTGGGTGATGATTTACTACGCCGAGACGCCACTGATGCTCTACATTCCTATGGCGCTGACGGGATTCGTCAGCGGTCTGGTCGAGGGACCCATCTTGACCTACGTCTCCGAAGTGACTCAGCCTCATCTTCGTGGCTTGCTATCGGCGACCGCATCGCTCGCCGTCATCCTTGGTGTATTCATGCAGTTCCTCGCCGGTAGCTTCGTTGACTGGAGACGACTATCGCTAATCAACATCGCATTTCCCGTTCTGTGCGTTTTGGCGCTCTTGATGGTCCCCGAGAGTCCTTACTGGTTGGCAGGTACGTTGGAGGGGGGGGGGGGGGGGGGGGTCCTTTAGAACTTGCCTGGGCATCGGGGGGAGGCTTGGACAGTTGGCGAGGCCTGACGGCCTGGACACGTTCGGATGTACAGGGTGTCTCAGATGAAGCGTTAGAAGCTTATGTGCCAGAAAATACAGATTGTAGTGAAACAAGTTTCGACTAAAAGTTGCTTCGTTTCGAGAATTCAAAAATATGACAATGTCAATTTGACCTTTGCTACCATACAGAGTGTTACATTCGAAGTGTTACAAGCCGCTATCTCGGAAAATACGGATAATAAAAAAAAATGTTTCCAACAAAAGGCGTATAGTTTCGTAGTGAGAAGGAGATGGCAATGCTAATTTGACCTTGGGCATAACCGCCAAGGTCATATGAAGGTCAACACCGACTTTTTTATAGGAAACCTTATTTTTTATTATACATTCTTCTAGCTTAGCTCGAGAGCTTTTGAAATTACTATGGACGAGTTTTTTTATCGATTTTTTATTTCAATTACGAGACTCTAAAGCTACTCGAGCGATAAAATACGTATCCACAGTGTTTTGAAAAGCTCTCGAGTCAAGCTACAAGAATGTGCAATAAAAAATAAGGGCTCTCATTATAAATGTCGAATTTGACCTTAATATGACCTTGGCGGTTATATCCAATGTCGAACGGACAATCTTATCTTTATCTCCTCTTGAAACGGAACAACGTTTGCTTGAGCCAATTTTTGTTACCCTCCATACTTTCGGAGCTGTACGCGTGTGACTTTTTGTCAGAGTCTATACAGGGTGTCCCTTGCGAAGTGTTACGAGCCCCTATCGCGGAAGGTGCACATAGTGATGAAAAATGTTTCGAACAAAAGTTGCTCGGTTCGGAGAGGGGAACAAAATAGAACTCGCAGTTTGACCTTGGGTGTAACCGCTGAGACCATGTCAAGGTCAACTTCAAAATTTCAAACGAGAACCCACATTTTTCATCGTATATTCTTATAGCTTACCTCGAGGGCTTTACAAAACACTACAAATAAGCATTTTTTTATCGAGTACTTTCTTCGTTACGACTGTTATGCCATTGTCAAAGGCAAAGGACGTTTGAAGGACGCCGAGAGCGCCCTACGCTATCTCCGAGGATGGGTAGGCCCGTCGCACGTGCAGGATGAACTGCGAACGGTCGTAGCGACGGTCGAGGAATCCTCCGGCCGGAAGATCAGCGAGCAGGGCAAGACGGAAAAATTCTGGGAGCCTTACTTGCGGAAATCGGTGCTGATGCCGTTTCTACTCGTGTCGATTGGCTTCTTCGGCGATGCTTTCGGCGGTGCGACCACCCTGCAGACCTACGCGGTCTCCATTTTCGAGACATACAACGCACCCATGGACAAATACACGGCAACAGTTTGCCTCGGCGTTGCCGAAATTTTGGGCACCGTCGTTTGCGTACTGGCCATACACTTTACGGGCAAGAGAAAAATGACGTTCGCGTCGATCGCCGGCACGGGCATTTGTTTCGCGACCTGCTCCGGCTATTCGTATCTCCTGAGTTACGAAATGATCGATCCTGAAAAATGGACGTGGCTCCCGGCTACGTTTCTCATAGGAGCAGCGTTTCTCTCGTACACCGGCGTTAAACTGGTCGCCTGGATCCTCATCGGCGAGGTTTTCCCCGTCGCGGTACGTTGACGCGTTTTTATTATTATCTCATTTTTATTGTTTTTTTTTCTACTTAATTGGAGTTTTTATTTATTTCGAATTTTGATAATTTTATGTTTATTATTTATATTTTTATTGTTTATATTTTTATGTTTCTATTTATTATATTTACATATAATTTCATGTTCACATTTATTGTATTAGTTTCGTTGATTAATTATGTATTATTATTATTATCTCTTTTTGTTTATAATTTAAATAAATAAAAATTTACTTAAATTATAAGTAAATTATGTTAAAGAAAATTTATAATTTAAATAAAATTAAAATTAAAATAACTTATTATTATATTATCTTATATTATTTATTATTTATTACATCATTTATTATTATTATTTATTATATTATTTATTATTATTATTATCTTTATTCATTTTCTCGCACTTTTAATATAAAATACGAATGATATTATTCTTCATTGATAATAATTTTGTTTACCATTTCAGTTATTGCTCTCATTTGTCTTCGTTCATTATGACAATTTTTGAAAATTTTGTTTCTGTTTTAACATAATTTATTTCGTTTAGTTTTCGTATTATTCTTCCATGTTTGTTTTGTTAATATTTAATTATGCTGCTTAATTTATTTTCAACTATTTTGCACTGCGTAATCTTTATGTTCCCACAATTATTTGTCAATAAATAGGCATTTTGCCGGTACGTCTGAATTTAGTAGTAGTACGTAATTTTTTTACCTGCCTTTCGGGCACGATACATATTTGGTTCCATCGATCATTTAAACTCTAGAGGGGGCAATTGAGTCTCGTAATTTTTTAAATTCATGTCTTTTCATTTTGGTTCTTTTTATCCCAAATAAATAAAAGTTCGTTTTTAATCAAAACCAATTAAAATTACATGAATAAAAACAACTCATTATGAGTTATTTTTTTCGAAAAGGTTTATATTTTTCGAATGCATATTTTTCTTTACAAAAAATGCTGATGAATCCTAAACAAATTAAATTTTTTTTCAACCCAAACAAATTAAAATCAGTCATTTTTTTTAAATTCGTTATAATTGATTATTTTTTTTCGACAAAGTGTTATACTCTTTCAGTGCATATCTTTCTTTATAAAAAAACTAACAAATGTATTTTTTATAAATAAAAAATCTACAGATATTACACAAAGTGCAGCTATTTCATAGCATTGAAAATGTAATCAGACTTTTCGGGTAATAAAAATCAGGTACAAGTAAATAAAATGAGTTGGTTTTTATTATTAAAAAAAAAAAACATCGATAGATCGAGGTATATAATTGGGTTTGTTTCAGTTTGTTTGGGATTGGGTGAGTTTGTTTTCGGATTGTTTGGGTTGGTTTGAGGTTTAACTATTTTAAAAAGTTATTGTTACCTCGAAGTATATAATTGGGGTTATTTCAGGTTATTTGGGATCGGTTGACTTTGTTTGGGTTTGTTTCAGCTTGTTTGGGTTTGTTCGTTTGTTTTGGTTCGTGTGGGTTTTTATTCTTTAAAACATAATATTGTTACATCGCGTGATATTGTTACATCACATTACATCACATCACATCGAATAATATTGTTACATCACATTATACCCAATTATATAAATTGGGTTTGTTTCAGTTCGTCTGGGTTTGTTTACAGTTTGTTTAGGGATGTTCGGATTTGTTTCAGCTCGTTTGGTTGTTGTTTGGGTTTGTTGCAGTTTTCATTGGGTTTGTTTACAGCTTGTTTAGGGTTGTTCGGGTTTGTTTTAGCTCGTTTGGTTGTTGTTTTGGTTTGTTTCAGCTTGTTTTGGTTCGTTTACAGCTTGTTTAGGGTTGTTCGGGTTTGTTTCAGTTCGTTTGGTTGTTGTTTGGGTTTATTTCAGTTTGTTTGGGTTTGTTTACAGCTTGTTTAGGGTTGTTCGGGTTTGTTTCAGCTCGTTTGGTTGTTGTTCAGGTATGTTTCAGTTTGTTTGGGTTTGTTTACAGCTTGTTTAGGGTTGTTCGAGTTTGTTTCAGCTCGTTTTGTTGTTGTTCGGTTTTTTTTTACAGTTTGCTTAGGGTTGTTCGGGTTTATTTCAGCTCGCTTTGTTGTTGTTTGGGTTAGTTTCAGTTTGGTTGGGATTGTTTTTCTAATAATTGTTATACTTGTAATATGAGGTGCAATATAATTTTCAAATCGTTAACAAGATTAGAATTGGGCGGGGAGAGGGCATTTTTCAACCAATCACAGGCATTCAGCAAGTCGCGGCTCCCCCCACTCTACTGCAACACAGTGGAAATGGAGTGGGGGTACCGTTAATTTCGTGTGACATCCAGCTAACTCGGAACCCTCTACCCAGCCTGCCTAAACAAACATATACAGTTTTAAAAGCATTTTCAATACTAAAAGCAAAAAGGTACTCCTGCTTCAATTAAAAATGATTATTGCAACGCGCATTTCCCGGTTGAATGATAAACGATTATGATTGAATGGAAAAATGATTGTTGCAAGGCCGGGGCTAACCGGCGCATATTACTTGCAGGTCCGGTCCAGCGCTACCGGAATCTCGGCCGCGTTAGGCTACATTTTCTACACTATAGCGAACAAAGTATATTTGTACATGATAAACACAATGGAAATCTCCGGAACGTTCCTCTTCTACACGGCCATAAATCTCGTAGTCGGCATAATTCTGTACTTCATGATGCCGGAAACCGAGGGCAGAACGCTCAAGGAAATTCAGGATCACTATCTAGGCGTAATAAATCTGAAGGACAAACCGAAGAAAGAAGCACTGCCGTTTAAGGAACAATGGACCGCGTCGAATCCGAACTTTGTCTCCGATGACACGGAGAGCAGACTGTGAATCTTCGATGATGCGTCATGTGCATATTTCAAGTCACGAGAAATCTTTTCTTTTTTCTTGGTTTTCAAAAATCGTTATGGTCTTTGGATATCGTTATGGTCAGCGAATTTTCGTTCCGTTATGAAAAAAAGAACGAGGTCACCGGCAAAAAGATCGTATGTATATGCGTGACAACGTTTCGATTTTTTCAATCTTGGAAAATCGACTCGGACGTTAAATTTGTTTACTGGCGAATTAGAAACGAATTTTATCGTTAATTTATTCCTGCTGTATCGTGAATTATCTTTTTTTCGACGAAATTTCATGAGCTTGGGGAAAATTAAATAGAAACATATACATGTATATTTATAAGTATTTTTTTTTTTTTTGTGTATGTATTCCTCAGAGGTACGGGGTCCTTCCCCTTTTACCATCCCCTCCTTTTATTCCTTCCATTCCTTCCGACATTCACAATCTTTCCAGAGCTCCCTACATTCCTTCCACAGTTCCCCCGCAGAGTGTTGACCGCAGCCACTCTTTCCTAATGCACTACTGTATCGCATTTGCACGAGGGCCCAGGGAAACTGCGGAAAACCTGGGCCGATACAGGCGGCTATATTTGGCTGAGTTTCAGTTGTATTAAACATCAGAAACTCAGACAAACTGCCTCCCGCTCAAAGGTTGACGCGCAAACCAGTGCACGCGCAAGCGGTCACCGCTCCAAGTATTGGCAGCCTCCAATGCTGCTTAACTTCAGTGACCGCCGAGCCCGCACACCGACTGCGCGCCTACCTCTCTCGGTTATATATTTATAAGTATTTTTGTTTCATATATATATATATATCCAAACCGGTTGAGCAGCATGCAGCTTGGCGTTCTCGTGCTGCTGAATCAACTTGTCATGCTGATTTTCCAATTCCGGCCTCTTATCGTGCAGAGCTCGCGTCAAACGCATCAGTTGCAGTGGCTAACAATCCTCAGTGATGGTCTCCGACGTTTTCAGCAGCTCGTAATACGTGACACCACTCTTTGCACGTTCTACTCGATGGAGCATGTTTCGGCATACACCCCCTCTAGCGAACGGTACGTTTCCGCGGCCGATTCCAATTCGAACCCCCGATAAGAACGCAAAAGCCCACAAGGGGTTTTAGAGTACCCCCACCAGGTGCTCGTTCCGCGCTCGCTGACTCTTTATGTCTCTCTCTTTCTTTTCGGCATGCGAGGTTCTGAATAAGAACGGCCGCTCAAACGAGTTTTAACTTGTAGCCCATGCCCAAGATGTTCTCTGTCGCATTCGTTCTACTTAATGAATAGTTTAAAAAAAAATATTATTCATACATATTAGTGATTGAATAAAAATGGATGATCACCAACGATATAAGATGTCACAGAAGAAACGAAAAATAGACTGTTGGTTATGAAAAATAGTTTGTTGTAAGCCCAAACAAAGTCTGTACCGCAAAGTAGTATCAATTCTACCGAAAAAGAAGACATTGAAAAACTCCATTTGTCTGAGACTTCGTATTCAATGGAGGAATTCGGATCCCTTGAAAATATTCAACCTCATCCGTGAAAATGAGGATTTACAGTACCGTTGTGAAGATATTAATGTTTTTGATATCGAATTCGTGCGAAAATCAAGCACACAACATATCAGACTGTGCAACCAAGGCAACGTCGTAGAAGGCCAAAATGCTACCTATCTTATCGGCATTCGGTACTTATGCCCGGGAACTTCGAACTACTCGGTCAGGATAATTAACAACGTATATTACTGGTACTTAGTCTCTTATTAATTTGACAACTATGTTCAGGAATTATGCGTTTCTATACATGTCTAGGCAAAGACATGATAACGCGGATTTTTCTTCATACATACATTCTTTTTAGAATATCGGAAAATTATTAAAGCTTTTTTATTTCTTCGAAATTATAGACAGCTTTAGTACACACTTTTTCTTTCCAGTGGATTTTTTTTTACTCGGACCTATATCAATTTTTGACTGCTCCTTGGGCCGATATTGAGGTTACGAACAGGGCGCATGTGTCTCTAACTTCGAGACACTTTTGCCAACCTGCGCATTATGATATATCACGAATGACGATTCTGTCAATTCGTTTCGCGTTAATTGAGCGAGAAAAATTTATAGAAAATAATCATACGAAGTAATGGAAGCACTTACCGTAATCACCGAATGTTCAAAAATGCATATTTTTACAAATAGATGTAGAAAAATAGTAGTAACACATCGCACAAATTTCACCTATAGCATTTTAGAGGGACTCTATGAACCTATCATCGTGTGTATTTCCAATTTCTTATTCGATAAAATAGTGTAGCTAACGCCATCTATTGCCAGCAGGCAGATTCATATGCAACCAGCTAATCATTCAGCTCCGATGTCCATGACAGTCTTTCCCTCCAAATGGAGAAATTCAATCACGGCGTGGTACTCAAATGATGCATTCCCATGTGTAAATTGAGCATCGGCCCAGCGCTAGCTCAGTATCGAACTTGATCGGCCGAGGCTCGGCAAAAATGCTTGGCTCAGGCATGGCATAGTGACGCGCGGCTGACGCTCAGCAGCCAAATATTGGCTACGCCATAGACTGTAAAAAAGGCCATGAGAACACATATGGAAAAGAGTAAAAATAACCTAAAAATCTCGCCGAATACTTTTTTAAAAGCATTGAAGCTCGTGAGATACATTGAAGACGAAGAATGAGGTTATTACAAGCTGGTAACTCCCAAGCCGACGCTGGCAAAAAGAGAACTATTTCTTCACTAACTAACTACTAACAGCCTACAAAGGTTAAAAACACATTGGTAAAGGGTAGGAAACTATATCAAGGTTAATAAACCTTAAAACAATATAAACAGGTTAAAAAACATAAAATGTCAAACTAAAAAAACTATGCAAGGGGTGTATACTAGATAAAGGGTAAATAGATAAAGGGTAGTAGATGAAGGGTATAGAGTGAGACGAAGAGAAGAGAGTGAGAATCATATGAGAGAGTAGACTTTTGAAACGAGATATATATATTATACAGAGAGTGAAAAAAATTCCGAAAATATATTCTTCGGAGTAATACGTGAATCATTGGTGTTATTCAGTATTATTATAAAATGAATTAACTGAAATAAGAGATGATCACTGTTACTTAGTATTATTATAAGCTGTAAATTGAAATGCATGGTCCGAAGAATAACATTCTCCTTTGCTAGCTCAACTGACAACAGTAGATAATATTTTTAAAGACATAAGGGCAGAGTGAAACTGTAAGCTGAGCCTGCAAAAAATTTAGAAATACAACATGGTGGTGATTTATACGACCAATCCATACAAAACAATGTCAGCATATAAAAACAACGATATAAGTTATTGATACCAAATTCCTACTCTGAATTAAACCTTCAACACATTACTCTGTAGTTCGTACGAGGTTTATTTGGCCACGAAGTAAAGGTTTCATTGAGAGTAGGAACATTTTTTTTAACAGTAAGGAGATAGTAAAGAACATTTTTAAATCATGTCGCAGATTGCAAAAAAGATTATGTGTCTGCTACCGCAAGTGGAAAAATACATCTTCGGTAACTAACTAACCACAACGGAAAAAGTGTTTGAAAGGACATCGCTAAGCGGTTACGCCCTTAACATATCAGAGAGTGAAAATCCTCTCAAGGCGATATGGGAAAAAGTGAAAGAAATACATCGGAGAGAGAGCAAAATATTTTGAAAAGATATCGGAAAGCGAGAAAAGATTATGCAAAGATATCGGCAAGAGAGGAATGTTTTTTTAAAAAGATATCAGTGAGAGGGAAAAACAATTGATAAAGATAGCGATAAGAGAGAAAAATATTTTGAAAGGATATCTGCGATAGAGGGGGAACGATTTTGAAAGGATATCGGTGAGAGAGAAGATTTTATAAAGATATCGATGAGGAAGGAAAGATTTTAAAAAGATATCTGCGATAGCGGGAAAGTTTTTGAAAGGATATCGGTGGGGGAAAAAAACATTGCGATGTGGTATAAACACGAAAGAAACTAAAAGGATAGCAAATTATAGGTTAGTTTTCGTCTTTGAAGTGTCTCACCGTCAGAGATTATCACCAATTTTGGTAAAATGATTAGTTTTATATTTTTATAATATTGTATCTCAAGCTAAAGTTTACGACTGAATTTCAGAAAACGAATCGAAACATAGTATTGGCTATTGATAATCCCAATTCAGAAAGCACTCACCGTGAATATTGAGCTGCCAATGAGTTTGCATATTTGTAATTATCAATCACACGAATGCGTTTATTCACTTGGTCGTTTAAAACAACGCGAGGAGATCTTCCTTGTTCCAACACTAAAAACCCTGAAGAATATGGCTGCATGAGCGTGGATGTACACACATGTATAGTAGCGAGATTCTGTAACCCGGTGGCGAGCGTTTTCGTCATAGCTAACGACAGCCAATAAGAGGCTCCCTTTCTTCTGTGTTCGTGCATGCGATTGGCTGTCGGTCCAATGTTTGCCTCTTCCCAACGCCGGCTCCGCCGTTGAGCCAGCGTTGGGCCTGTTCTGTACCATCGATATGCTGACGCTTGGGCCAGTCTAGAATACCGACGCTCGGTATCCAGTACTGGGCCAGGTCCCAGCCGTTTATCCACGAACGGCTGAGCATTGGCATTTCTACGTGGGTAATTGCTGACATTGTTCCACTTCAATGGCTGTCAGATACAAAATACTCGATCGACACCCAACTTGGCACTTTGTTCTGCTCTCAATGCTTTCTTTTCGATAGAGATTCGCCTGTAATCTTGCACCTTCTCGGTATGTTCGAAAACTTTTCAATCTACTCTCCGATACCAATCTACTACCAATGTTCCGGCAGTCAAGAATGATTCGTCACTTTTACGTACGTCTGTGCACCGCCTCGATAAACGTAAAGAATAAAGGGGGGAAAAATCGTTTCGCCGCGTGGATAACGATCGATGTGCGCCGAATTCCGAAAAGTTGACGGTCGACGGAATACCGATCACGGTAATTGCCTTCGTATTTTGACGCTACAGCTCTGCATTTAGCTTCACTAAATATATTAACAATGGTGTCTGTTAAATTTTAGGGTCATTAAACGACCTGATTGTAGAGAAAAAGTATATTAACATTGCGTATGTTTGTGAAGGAATTCGGAGACGACATACAAAAACCCAATTTCCGGTCGCTGCGAAAGTGTACATAATAGTGGGAATCGGTCAGATTCATAAAAATCATGAGATTTACATACTTAACAATTGTCGTGATCCAATGCTATCAGAAAAAATAACGCTTATTGACCTAATTTTGATGTAATATCAAGTTTAATTTGAACTTCCGGTATTGGATTCATTACCACTTGCTACGATAAAGACGCGACAGCAGGGCAACAGCTGACTGTAGTCCTAACCTCATCTCACTCGTTCGAATTTCCACGCATATTTCATTTTTAACCCACATACTTCGCCGACACAAATTTTCCATGCTTTTTACCAGTCGTGGCCCGCATATAATGCTTTATATTTCCCGTACCTGCCATTGTTTTGACAGACCGACGTTGAAAAGCATGGACGTTAAAATCGCCTGGTTGAGTAAAAAGAGACGGGGATGGAACCAATGTTGTCAAATATCAAAGCAAAAAATGCTGCGCGAATTGTTGGAATAAATATTTTTTCATTTTTCTAATTAAATGTGAACGTTCATTAAACAGTTTACACATGGGAAATTTTAGTTACTACAAATTATTTTTTGTGCGTATGTTGAGAATCTGAATTGTACAAGTCTCAAGTATGCTCAGTGGCATGATTAGTGTGAAGCGATAGGATTACCTTAAAACCCAAGGCTGTAGAACTATGCAACAACTAAAAAATCGAACCTTTAACGAATAAGTCTACCAAATAATTTTGCTTCCAATGTTTGTATCATCAAAATAATTTATTATTACTTATTTTTTCAAGATTATAGTTATTTTCATGTAAACGTAAAAAAACGATTTTTGTACAGGAAATCTCGGATCTCGTTACTACCAAACGGCGTACATCGATTGAATCAAAATCAATATTCAATCAAAAGTCTAAAGAATTCACCTCGACAATGTAACAGACGACATTGTTTATAGTCTCGAGACTTGATTTTTTTCTTTATCAATCACACGAGATTGAGCTCCGTGACATTGATCGATCGTCGAACCATGATTTATCAGCGATTGCATTATTGCGGCTGACTCTCGTTCCGCAATAGCGGATATGGAAGTTCTTCACGAAAGAAACGTGCGTTTCAAAATGTTTTATCGATAACACGCTCATCGCCGTGTTTTCCATCTATTTTGCACTGTTTTCCGTAAAAGTGGAAACCTCGGAAAGTACATTCTCAAAAGGACGATCTTTTCTCCTCAAAAAATTATAACTTCGTTTTCTTAATGTATTGAGGTAGTTCGGAAGCCAAACCGGAAGTCAATCTGACAATTTTAACGATTTGTATTTTTTTCTTTCGAATGTTTAAAGTACATATAATTTCATCTCGTAAAAAAGTATATTTATGTTGGTACTCATGAGAATGAAAAATTATGATGATTTTCATAAATACTTTCAATCGATATTGGTTATTGAGGACTCGGTTGATCATTTACCCGTGAGTGCATGTTTTAAGCAGTTGGCAATAACGCTACATAACCTCACTTTAGACGAATTAAAACATCACCTCTCGACTTGACAAATGTCAAAACATGGCACCATTACGTGTGAGTGGTTGTTTCGCGAAAAAATGTCGCATTGACCAAACAAAATATTTGTATACGTAATAATCAATAAAAAAAAGATTAAGATCTACAATCAACATATGTTTATTCATTTTTATTCATTTTTATTATTACTTATATTCCATTCTTATTGTATTTAGCATCATCTCCATCGTAGGCATTCGGCGACAATCATATCGCATTCTGCATGAATTGCCGTCTAGGAACTTTTCCTAGCAATCACAGCTGACGCTCCGATCACCGTTTAGAGAGAGACCGATGCCGCATATCAATTTTGATTGATAAATTAATAAATTATTATAAATTAAATTAATAAATTATCATGGAATAAGTGATACGGTGCATTAGCTACACCTTTTGCAGGTGAATTCCGTATTAATCGAAGATTCGGATAAGAAGTTTTGTTTGTTCGGTCAAACCACTGAATATTGCGTAAAGTTATCATTTCCGGTCAATTTTTCGGAGATAACGTTTAAGTGCGGGTGTTGTAAGCCAACTTTCAAGGTTCATATCACGGAAACGGTATGGTGAAGTGACTCAATTTTTTTTTATTCCAATGTGGTTAAGGGGGGATTGTCTTTTTTTTCGCAAAATTTACCGCTTTTTGGGAATTTTTTTGTGAAGAAAGTATACAACGGAAAACTTGTGAAACTTGGCATATAGTTTTATTGATCTGTTTACTACATACAAAAAAAATTTTAAACAATTTCATCAAAACATCCGCCTCTCACCCTCCTCGACGCGCGATGGTCCTTTTTTGATGGTGTGCACGATTTCTCAAAAACTATTCAACCGATTGCCTTCAAATTTGGACAGAATGCTCAGCTGACATACTTTTATCGTTTGATGAAGCAAAAAAGCAATACGTTCAATAGTTTTTTATTTATAACAAAAAATCGATCAATTTTTTTCGAAAAATCGATACTTCAAGTTCAAAACGTCACCAAATCGTCAATTTTTTTTTTTTTCCCTTCATCGAACGATAGCTATATGTGTCTAAAGTAAAATGCTTTTTGGGTTTTTGTTGCAAGATGAACGTGAAGGCTGTAATCGTGCACACCATCAAAAAAGGACCATCGCGCGTCGAGGGGGGTGGGAGGCGGATTTTTTGATGAAATTGTTTAAAATTTTTTTGTATGTAGTAAGCAGATCAATAAAACTATATGCCAAGTTTCACAAGTTTTCCGTTGTATACTTTCTTCACAAAAAAATTCCCAAAAAGCGGTAAATTTTGCGAAAAAAAAGACAATCCCCCCTTAACGACATACTGTCTCTTTCTCGCAAAAAAATAGGAGGTTGAACGTTAGTCGATTTTTGAATTGTTTCTTCCGAACCACCTTAATGGAAAAAAAAGATTATAATTATAGCCATAATATGATTATATTTATAATTATGATATAATTATAATAATTATAAGTATAATCGTTATAATTATTATGTCATTATAGTCTTTATAAACAGTTATAACGATTAATTTATCGATTAATTATATAAATAATTGAAATGACTATCATCATTATTTTAAAGTAATTAAAATCTTTTTTTTTTTATCATTTTCATTACGATCATAATTATAATCATCCTTTCAGTTCTTAAAATAAAATTCAATGAAGAAAAATAGTTCTCGTTGAAAATTATGAAAAGTAAGGGTATGAAAGTGAACATGTCACGAATAAGTATGAAAAAGTGAATATTTCATGAATAAGTATGAACAGCCAGGAAAATTATGAACAGTAAGTAAAATTTATTTATTTATTTATTTGCTGTTATTATTCTATCCAATTGTATATTGAAATGTTTGTTTTCCCTCCATTTATTATCCTTCCGCTCCATTTTATTGTCATTATTGTTATCATTATTACACGTGTGGAAAAAACGTCGGAAAAGGGGGTGCGGTTTACAAAAAATGTACATTAAAAAAAATCGTAACTCTATTGTTCATAGTTTTCTTGGATCAAATTTATCCGCGATAGTCACCAGTTATGATCCATCGCGAAAAAGATATATTTTTATACTGCAATTATGAAAAATGGTTATATTTATTATTATTTATTTTTATTGTACCGCCGGGTTATTGTTACTCCCGCGTGATCGGTAAGGGAGAGAGAGGGAGATCTTGAGATCCTGGGGGGAGTAAAACGCGGGCTGTACAAATGCGGCTAACTTTCAGTCCGCGAACTCCGAGAGACATCTGTTCACAGTCGTCGTTGGCACTTGACGCGACGCAGTGGCCGTTCGAATCGCATACAGCCGACTTTTGCACAAGCATTTTTTTTAATTTCTTTCCTTTCTTCTAATCTCAACAACGAAAACATTCTTTTTTAATATCTTTTCTTTTTTTCTAATCTCAAATGAATTTTTTTTTAAACTTTATTTGAATCAATTCGAACCACATTTTCTTTTATTTGTTCCTTCATTCACATATAAAATTTTTCGTGTTTTTCCTACTTCGTTCAAATCGACATTAAATCCAAAATAAAAATACGAATTTTCTTACCTTCATTTAAACGCAAGCTTCTTTATTTTTTTCCCCTCAATTCCAATTTGTTATACCTTTATTTGTTTTACCGTAATATTTGTCCGGCTCTTCTGCAACGTCCCTAAAAAAGTACAAAGAAATTGGAAAATAATTTTCGTCCGAAATCTACGTGGTCGATACACGTATCGACAAATTAATTCGTTGGGTCGGTGAAATCGAAGCCAGCAGTAGAAATTTATCATCGTGGAGGACACCGCGTTGGCGTAAAATATGAAGGTGAAAACGTGATAGTGAAAGAGGGACGTGGCTAAGAAAATAAAATTCGGTCAAAGTCGTGAACACGACTTGTATAGCTGCGAGCAGTTTTCTCGATCCTTGACGAATATTGCAGTAGCAACATGACACTCGTGGAAAATCCCAGTGATCCGACCAGGTGAGAAGCTCTTTTTTTTAAATTCCTCAACAATAGTGATCGCACAAAAAATAATAATAATTTATATCATATATTAATAATTATTACAATATTACAAGATGAATTAGATAATATGAAAATTATATGACATATAATTAATAAATGATGTATGAATAATATATTACTATTATCTATTAGGAATATTGAATATATAATATAATATATAATAATATATAAAAATTGAATAATAATAATAAATAATAATAAATATAAATTCCAGTAGGGAAAAATCCGACTGTGGCCGATAAATATTGCAATTAGAGAAAAACTTTTTAATATTTCTGTTATCGTTTCTATCATTCTATTTAGTGTATTTTAATTATCTTCGGCGTGACTGGTTGAGTAATTGAATTTCTACCGGGATAAGTTGAAAATGTATTTTTTTTGTTCCACACACGGTATTTTTTAGGATATACGATCTTCGCAAAAAAATTCCAGAGTATGCGTACTATAAATTGTGCGATCAGTGGCTTTGCCAGGCGGACGGTATACGACAGAATGGCACTAGAGTGCACACTTTCTCTTCGATTTTTAGCTTATGTCATTGGTTCTTTTTCGCGCTGCGTTAGCGATAGTGCCGAGCCGGTAAGATTCCTCGGAGTTTTTTTTTATTTGTTTTTTAAGAGGGGGAAATACATACAAATGGTCGAAAATGACGATAAATTTTGGGATTTTTTTCCAACGCAACTATTGGACCAATCGTTTTGAAGTTTGTAGGGTATTTTATTGTACATTAGGAGACATGAAAAACATTTTTTTGAAGCGACAATAAGTGTTTATCAGCAGCCTGCAGCCAATTGTTGCTGAACAAATTTTCCCCGCGATGTCGAACTGTGGTAGCTGTAGTTTTTTTTTAAATTGGAAACATAAATTCAAAAACCATTACATTTTATATGAAAGTATGCTGTCGACAAACCAAGAAAAAGTTTAAAAAGTTGACTATTGTAATAATGGCGGCACTCAGAAAAAAAAACATCGAATTTTCGCCGAAAACCTTTGTGGTTTTTATGCAAAAAATGATTGTTTAATTAAACTTTTTATTGAATATGGAGGTTTACCGATGAGGGTTTGCAAATATGTGTCTAAAAACCTTTGCTTGAAATGAATTGGATAAAAAGTTTTTTTTTTTCATCGCTGCCGCAAATTTTGAAAATTCGTTCAGCAACAATTCAACTGCCGATGAACACTCATTGTCGATTAAAAAAAAAAAGATTTTCGTGTCTTCTGATGTACAATAAAATACCCTCCAAACTTCAAAACGATTGGTCCTGTAGTTGCGTTGGAAAAAAATCCCAAAATTTTTCGTCATTTTCGACCATTTATATGTCTTTCCCTCTTTTTTCCCCCGGAATTTTCGTAAAATTCCGAAATTCGCAACCTTTCACGATGAATCACAACGCAGCGTTGTTTAGGTCCCGGGACGCAACGAAACGCGCTAAGCTCTTGAACAAACGAAGCCTCGTGATACGTAGGTACGGTTGAACGAGATCAACAATTGCATTCACGACCGCAACGACCACTAAGCAGGCAGGCTCAAGCTAACACTTTAATCCCCGCACGATGACGATAATTCGTGCACTTTGTTGCCATTGCATGTGTGCTCTTTACGCAGCAATTTTCAGGGTTGCAAAAGTAAAAACAAGAAAGCAAAAACATCGAGCTTGCGGGCTTACGTCCCGAAGCTTTTGAGCTTGCAATTTGCTGGGGGATTCGCGATCTCAATCAACGTCTCGATCGAAGTGATCGCTGAGGTGGACGGACAAAATCGTCGAAATTAGCGATCGTCGCGGAAGTCCTAAAAGGCAAATGGACGAAGATTTATCTCGATTTATAGTTAATCGAGATGAAGAAAAAAAATCGATTTATTTTACTTCATCCACCTATAGCTGAGCAAGAGTTGAATTTACGGGCTCGGTTTATAAGACTTTTTTGTGGCAAATTACTTTCTCTACAAAGTTCTTATTTGAATTTTTTCGATATATCTAATAGCTTAGGCGTTACAGCGGTTTGAATAGATATTTCCATACAATATTCACTTGAAATAATGATACCGCTGAAACAGTTGAATTTACGGACATGGCTCAACGAACTTTATTCTAGAGTATCATATTTCCTATGAGAACCTACTTGGAAAATATCGCGATATCAAAATTCGCGGAATGGTAACACTAATAATGAGAAAAATATTTTTTTCAATGTTAATCAAATGGTAAACCTTCGATTTTGATTCGCGACCTCTAAATATTTTTTGACAACACCCCCCTTTCGCGAAACTTCGTTTTTGGGTACCAACTAAAGGTTTTCGGGCACGATGGGTAAAAAAAAAGTTGCCCTGAACCGAATCACCCTAATATATATACAAACAAATATATATACAATACAAATATATACAATACAAATACAAATATATATACAATTTGAATATATATACAAACAAATATATTGAAATGTTTTTTTAAAGTGAGAATCGGCCTTCTATGCGCTGTTGAACTTTAGTATATTGAATATTAACATCTTCTATACGTTTCTAACTCCTCTAATTAAAATTACAATTAATTACAACAGTTCATCACTTCATTTCGCTGTTCTCGTTTCTTTTCTTTTTTATCTTCAATATATATATATGTGTATGCGTGTGACTATATATAGGAGTTTTCAATTGGCGCGGGTAGATGTTGGCGGCCTGTGGTGGCCATATTGTTTTGGTGGCGTCTGTCTAATGTGTTGTTTATTATTCAGTCACTGATGCCAAATCACCATGGCAAGTTTCACGATTGAACAGCACATCGGAATGATAAAACTTTATTATCAAAATGAGTGTTCGTTAGTGCAAACGTTGCGCGCGTTGCGCCCATTTTACGGCGGACGCGATTGCCCTTCACAGGCGACTATCCAACGTTTGGTGGCCAAATTCGAGACGACCGGTTCGGTAAACAATCAGCCGACACCCGTACGTCAAAGGAACGCCAGATCGGTCGAGAAGATCGCCGCGGCCCGTGAAAGTGTGCAGGAGAACCCGAGGCAGTCAATTCCTCGCCGTGCACAAGAACTCGGCCTTTCGCAGACTTCAACTTGGCGAATTTTGCGTCGGGACTTGGGCCTACACCCGTACAAGATCCAACTGACCCAGGAGCTCAAAGTTAATAGACAACGCCGTTTGTTCGCTGACTGGGCTTCGGAGCGTTTGGAAGAGGACCCCAATTTTGGCCGAAAAATCATATTTAGCGACGAGGCGGATTTTTGGATGAATGGCTATGTTAACAAGCAAAATTGCCGTATATGGGACGACGCCCACCCACACGAGGTTCACCAGGTGGCGATGCATCCACAAAAAGTTACTGTTCTACAGAACGATGATAACCGATTTCTTTTGGCCCAAATTGAACAATATGGACGTAGATGCCATAGGGTTCCAGCGGGACAGCGCCACGTGCCACACAGCGGACGCCACGATGCACATTCTGCATAAAAGATTTGAGGGTATGGTTATCTCTCGCAGAGGAGACGTGAATTGGCCACCCAGATCGTGCGATTTGACCCCGCTAGACTTTTTCGTGTAAACATTTCACGACAATTACGAAGCTCGTTATTGAACAATTAACATTCACAAATTAAATGTTGTTTTATGGAAACTGATGTAACTTTGCAAAAAGTTTTTTTTTTACCTCTCAATTTGATAATATCTACAATATACTGAAAGCAACGGAAACAAAACGAAGTTTATTGATAATTTTTTTTGAATTTCTTTTGAAAAATTTTCTTAACAAAATGTTAATTTTTTAATAACGAGCTTCTCAATCGTCGTGAAATTTTAGCACGACCTCTTAAATACTTTATACAAAAACATACCAAATTTTCAGAATTTTCTTACCATTTTTTATTTCAACCCTTAAGGAGGTTGAAGTAATATGATGATAGAACTCTAAAAATTTGGTATGTTTTTACATGAAGTATTCAGGAGGTCGTGTAAAAATTTCATGACGATTAAGAAGCTATTTATTGAACAATTAGCATTAACATGTTTCATAGGGACTCAATATCCTTAATATGTTTAAATATGATATATATATATATGTGTGTGTGTGTGTGTGTGTGTGTGTGTGTGTGTGTGCGCGCGCGTGCGCGTGTGGGTGTGTGTGGGTGTGCGTGTGCGTGTGTGTGTGTGTGTAATATATTGTTATCTTAATATTGTTCTTTTCGTAAAAAAATCTTTTCTTCTTATAGTTGTAGTTGTTTCCTTTCGTTCAAAGCCCATTTTATTTCAAGAATTTTTTGTGGTTAATTTTCTATTTCATAGTAAAAATATTTTATTATTTACTAACGTTAACATTTTTTCTATACTTTTAAAATATTTTTCGACGCCAATTCTTCTACCCTCGTCGATTCAAACGTTTCCCTATTTTCCTTTGTATAACTCAAATATTTTTCTTCGCAATTGCACAAATTCGCGATGTTGATAGGACGAAAAGTGACGCTCGTTCGAGCTGCTCGTCAAACGTCAAGAAGCAAAACGTCACGAACGACATTCGTCTACGATAAACGGTATTTTCATAATCTCACATCCTCGAGTACAACAGTTTTTTTCCCACAATTTTGTATCTTTTCCAAAGCCTCATATATTTTAGTCCCCCTACCCCCGCCGGTCTCACCGGCAGACGTTAAGTTAATATTTGGACAATGGCTTCGACAGATAAAATCTTGAAATAATCTTAAAAAAGGCCGTCGCAGAATAAAGAGAAAAAAGGAAACATAAGCACGATAGCCGAGTTCCGATAAGAGTTCGAGGGACAAAAGTCCAAAAATATTGTTTATTATTACGCATCGGGTGCGGCGAAGACGAAATCGGTGCAAGGTAAATAAACAGCAAACATATGATTTGTATCGTGTATTTAGTGGGAGGCATTGGCCGCTCGTGGCAAGAACGGTGAAAGTTGTTCCTGGACGTGAATTGGTTTAAGAGTACTAAACCGAATGCCATTCCATTCGAATCCTATGTATACTGTAGAGCATTTCGATTAATTTGAAATAAAAAAATAAAAAATAATACTATTTCTACTGTACAGTATTTTGATTCACTAAAAAAACATTAAACTAAAAATAAAATATAAAAATTGAAGTATTTTGATTAAACTGCAAAATCCTATTTATACTGTATTGTATTTTGATTAATTTTTTGTGATAATTTATCACAATAATCTATATTTTATCATACAATCCATTGTGCAATATGCAAATAAATTATAAACGTTCAAATCATCTGATTCGTTATTAAATATATTGCATAAATATTATTTGTACATGTGACAAATATATTAAATGTTGTACATAATTTTTTTGTATGTATTATAATAATTCGTAATTTGTTATATATCGAATGATATTACATACGTTATGTACACTAAATAATATATTGCGATATATATTGAGAGCAGATTTAGATAATAATATATTGGAAATACGATTTCAAATATATCATGATAAGTCATTGGAATTTATTTTTTATTTGCAGTTCTTGCATTGTTCCTTCGCCATAATACTTTCCAGCTTGAATTTACCACACTTCCTGTTCGACTTTGAAATGTTGTTGTTTCGAAACGAAGTATTATCAATGGTCATTACCTCGTAACATTTTTGTCGGGAACACTCGTTTCTCCAACGTAATGTGTTTCGTTTCGAAAAAGCAGATTATAATAAAAAACGAAATAGCCCGTAATAAAGGATGGCCCTCCCATTGCTTTTTAACGTTGGGCCCACGAAATCAAATATATACGTATGTCCATACTTATGAGTATTAATATTTTCCTAAAGACGAGAGCCTGAATTGGAAAGTCCAAAAAAGCGTTTTTTCGGAAATTGTTTAGAAGGAGAAAAAACAAGCGAGCCCAGTAAACATTGAGGTATCTTTTCATGTATATTTGAAATGTAAACAAAAAAAAATTCAACGGGAAACAATAAATGACCGCAGCTTTTTCAGCCTATTCCATGTGCCTCTTGCCACTGCAGTCCCCAATCGGCGGGAAACATGCAGCTCGTAAGTCTTGACTAAACCAAATAAACCAATAAAATTTTCAATCGTCATATTTTTCTTCTAGGTGAATTAAGAAAAAGCTGAAAAAATCGTGAGATTATAATTTTTCTCAGGTTTGAAAAAAAATGTGTTAAAAATACTTTAACGTGCTATCAAAATTATTTAAAAAGACTTTTTCGACAACTTTTTAAATTCGCTTAGAAGAGATTGTCATACTGAAAAAAATTAACTTTGGTTTGATTCAATAGGTCGTTTAGTTTTTTTGCTATCACGCCCGCCAATTTGGATGAATCGTAAAAATGAAACTGGAGAAAACGCGCTTCAAAGTTTTCAATAGGAGAAAATATCAATATCAAATATCAATATCGCTTCTCTGCTTTTGGCCTCGTACCTTCGAAAATATTTGAAATTGGCTTCTGCAACTTTGTAAATATATTTTCGGATATTTTATCTACCGATTTAAACAATAAAAAAAAAACGTTTTCTTCGGACCTTCTAATTCAGGCTCCCGCCCTGAGTCCGGCTGAAAAAAGTTCGTTTCTCCGATTTTCTTTCGCCCTCTAGATGATTTATTTGGGATTTGGAAAAAAGTATTTTATTAAACAGTCAAAGTATTCGTGTTATTTTTTTTTAAATCACATCCACGTTATGATGTAGCCTTTGTATAAAAAATGTGGTCCAACGGCCGGATCGAAAACGTGATGATGTTGGGTCCGAAAAAGAAAAATAAAATAGTTTTATAATCTATATAAATGTAGTTCTCGTTGTATGTAGCTTTTTTCGAGGGAAAGCAAAATTATGCATGGAATAAAAAAATATACCAGTGTGACCCAAAATTCACAAAATGATTTGTGAATTTGGAAAAAGTGAAAAAATTTACAAATACTTATATTCGAGGGCGTGAAAAAAACTGAATTAAAAAAAAACAGCTATCTATAACGTTAGGTAATGGAATTGCACAAATTTTATTTTCATTTTTAAATTGAAAATGGCGCAATTATAGGTAGAGTCATAGTTCCGGTAATTCAGTTCGACGAAAGTCGTTTCGCGAAAAAGCAATTGAAAGTTTTAGTATATACGTAAATCGTTGCGCTACCTGTTCTCGCTAAATCGTCTGCGACTTGGTCGATAATATTTTACCTTAGCATTTTTTTCCCATATCCTTGAATATGTATAAAATATTTCGAGAAGATGCAAAAAAGTCGATTTTCCTGACCCGTCACAGCGGTGCCTTAAATTTCGCTAATAAACATCTTCATATGTCCAAATGTTCATAGTTATGAGTATTAAGGGGGGAGATACCTTTAGGCAAGGAAACATTCCTGATTTCCATTATTTTTTTTTCATAGCAATGATTTCTTCACCGTTTTGGAGACTTCGGGTATGTTTATTACTTTTGGCTGTGAAATGGTATTTTGTAAAATTAATTTGAAAACATTTCGGCGGTATGGTCGTCTAAACGAGTTGCCGCGGATGTCGTCAGACGGCGTGACGCGTAGCGTCGTCGGGATTAATCTGAAAAAACTCCAACGACGATTTTCTTTTCATTAACGCTCATATGCAGAATGTGAACCAAGAAAACGTGAGAAATGTTGAAAATCGATAAAATGATACGCTTTGAAACAAAAAGATTGAATTTTCCGAAAAAATGGCTATAAAATAAACTTTTTTTATTTCGAAAAAAATGTAGGGTCACGTTTTGTAGACTAAGGATAGAAAGATTTATACCAAATTTCATCAGATTCGGTCGATTAGTTTTTTAGCTATACGTCACGCCAAATTTGAAAATGCAGTTTAGAAGATCGTGCTACCTAGGATTTTTTTTTCCGTTACTTAGTTTTTGTTTTATAGGCAAAATAATAACTAATTTTTGGCCCAAAAATTACTATTTATGTTCAAACGTCCGCCATGTTGTCATAAATCGATATTTTCAAAATCGGCTATGACAAGTACTAGATAATGGTGTATAGAATAACCACAAAAAACCGCAAGGCAATCGGTTCATTGATTTTCGAGAAATTTTGGGTACCGATTTTTTTACGACGCTCCAAGGATCATACAATATCCTTGTATATTTTTGATATTTTTAAATAAATAAAATCGAACATATTTTCGAATGTACATACTTTCAGATAATTAAAACCCCATTCCAGAGAGGGATACCCCCTTAATCGAAAACGTTTGAAATAAACATTCCGCAAAAATTCCCAAAAATGTACATAAATTCCGTAAATAATGAACGATTCGACGTATCGTTGTTCGATCGACTTTAGCGATTATTATTTTTGGTGAGTAAAAATTATCGAAACCCCGGGATGCTGCATCTCGGGGTGCAACGTTTTTTCTCCGCTCGGCCGACGCACGCACTGAGTCGAGCACAATTCACACCTCGCCAGGCAATACAACACGCCTAGCAAGCTGTCACGCGAGTATCGTAACTCGTACGGAGTTGCGTAAGACCATAACCGTTCCAGGTGGTGAGAACGGAGTAATTATGTTTTCCCATTCGATCTCGAATCGGCCTTTTTTTTGGGTACACAAATATTGATACAGAGATTTCAAGGCAAAACCACGTGGCCGGATTTCGGCTACGCATTTTTCTTTTCCGACATGAATGAAATATTCAAAAAGTGCAATTTTTCAATACCACCGCTCCAGCGGCAGAAAATAAGGCCTAATTTTGACAATTTATTTTGGGAGTATGAAAAAAGGAATAGGATTTCTTTTGAGAGGATTTATTTGACACGTGTTAAAGTATGAAAAAAAAATAATTTTAATAATTAACATACAAAATGGTAGCGACAAAGCCCATCTTGAAAAACGTGTTTTTTTACACATAGCTTGACGGGAGAACGGTTTTCTCGTAAAGTATAAGACCTGGAACAAAAACCAAAAAAAATGTAATGTATATATTTGAGGTATGGGACTACGCAGGGATTTTTTTATCAAATTAAAGATAAATGGCCCACTTTGATAGAAATAAATCGATTTTTTGCCGAAAAAATAAGCAGTGAATTGTTTATAAAAGAGAAGTTTACATTTAATTTAAAAAAACGGCTACGTACTTTCATAGAGAATGTAATTGTGGAGCAACTATAAAATTTTCAAATCGATCCATGCAAAGGTGTTCGAGTAATCCGTCCTCCCAGTTTGAAAAAAGTGGTTTTGCGAAAAAACAGGTTTACAAGGCTATACCAGTGTGACACTTTAAAAAAATCGATCTTTTTTGCCTTTTTCGACCGTTTATACTTTCAAGAATATCCTGTAAAAATGTCTGTCCTGTAAATAAATATTACGTAATAATAAGATATAAATAAGTAAATAAATATTATAAATAAATAAGTAGCTAAATATCATATAATAATAAGATATAAATATCCTGTAAAAATGGCAGCCTTCTAAAGAGCAACCGCTCGTAGGTATAAAATGCCCCAGTTCTTTAAACGCGTTTTTCTCGAAATGAGATTTTTGCTGACATCGTAACTCAAAGAGCAATCATTCGATTGACTTGAAAGGTGAACTGAGTACTCTTGAACATATTTACTCTACAATGACGTAGGATATTTTTGAATGGATGAAAATTGACGATTTAGCATTGAAAAAAAACGATCATTTTATAAGCAAGAAAACAGACGTTTTTTTTCATAACTACACCATTTTGTTAGATTCTGATATTTTTCGAAAATCCTACGTCATTGTACAGGAAATACCTGTCAGTTCAACGACATTTCTCCAAAATCCTAAAGTTGTGTTATCCCTCAGAAAAGAAAAAGAAGCGGAGTAAAAAGTAAAAAAAGCACATTCTTGTGATATCTTTCTGTTAGTTTCGCCCGATAAAAAAAATATGTTCATTCTTATCGAGGGAAATTTAAATAACAAATATACGGCTCGATTTTTCCGACGGAATCGCGCAGGACAAAGTAATCTTTCTCCGCCTTTGAATCAACGTTGCTATCAAAAATTGATAAGTAAGAAATTAATTTTAGCCGATATTTACCTACACGTGACGGAGTCATTTTAGACGACGATTTATATTTGCAACGTCGTTCAAAGAAACCAAACACCATTTCTCTGGAATTTGGAATTGAACGCTTTTTCTTATCAATTTGCGATGTACAGGCATTTTTTTGGGTATTTTTGGATTCGCACCGCGTGCTAGTATACATCGGAGGTTTAATTACGTATTATTTAAACACGAGATTAAGATTTATATGGAGACAGAATGTATATCTCTCTTGTATCCGGTAAATTTCTTGGATTATGTATGTGCATTAAATACTTCGGATATATATATATATATATATAGGGTGTCTTAAAGGGGCTGTACAAGCTTATATCTCAGAAAGTACGGATTATAATAACAAAATGAACCAAATAAACGCCATTTCGTCTCAAGAGAGGAAAAAGGTGGAACTGTCAATATGGTCTTGGGTATAAACACCAAGGGCATATGAAGGCCATTATCGAAATTTTTAATTCGAACTCTCACTTTTGAAAATGGGAAATTTGAAAATTGAGAGAAAGTACAGAAAAGTAAATATATTAGTAAATAGCAAAATATGTTACCAGGTAGTTCTAAAATTGACTACGAAGAAAATTCCAAAAATAAAATAGACTTAGAGAAAAAAGAATTTTTTTCAAAAAATTCGACAACATATACATTTAAGAAAAGAACAATATATATATATATATATATATATATGCCATTTAAAAAATATTGGTTTCACGAGGAAGGCAGATTTAAATACGAATAATTTAAAAAAAATATATATATATATATATATATATATATATATATAATATTGCTCTTCATATAAATATAATATATTCATTTTTTTAATATGAAAAGATATATATATTTATATATATATATATATATATATATCTATATGTGTATATATAGAGTTCAATTGTTTTGCAAGTATGATTTTTCTTTCCCGCTATCATTTATTTCAGCTAATAATGATTTGTTTCCCTTCATTTATCGCAAAACATATTCAATTGCGAAAATATACCTCTCGCCTCTGAGACAGAATAATTCTTTCTTTCTTTCCCCACTCCTTACGCACGCGGTTTGGCAAGATCCGGGTAGAGTGATATTTGTTTCCATCGACAGGTGGATTAATCATGTGCGATAATAAGTTCTACCCCGACCGATTACTTGCACGCCGATGCGTCGTAACAAAAAGACGTCATTCCATATATTTTTCCCCTCTGCTAACGCAATTGTCTCCCAACGTAACGCGCGAACAATGAACTTTTGTTCAAACACGCGGTAGGAAACTTTTTACGTCCGCGCACGTGCATGCTGGCGTATGGCTTGAGGGATCATCACAGTGTGAAATTTTCAAGAAATCGGTTTTTCCTTTGCATTATCCGATAGTATAGACGGTTATAAATATAAGTAGACAATTTATATGAAAATTACGCACTCGAAACTTTAAGGGGTTACGTGGGTTTGAAAATGTAAAAAATCAATGAAAAAAAAAAAATTAATCCAATAGTTCAATATGTCTAGAATATTCTCCCAAAGTTTTAAGTCAATCGGAGTAAAAGTCTAGGGGAGAGAGCCTTCGGGAATCCCCCCCTTGGGACGTTGACCTTAATGAAATTTTGCACATTTCTTCAAAATAGCATTGACTAGTGATTGAACAAAGGTTTTTTTTCGATCACAAGTAATTATACAAGGCGATTACGATTACAAGTAATTATACAAGTAATTATACAATTACAATTACAAGTAATTATACAAGTAATTATACAAGTAATTATACAATTACGATTACAAGTAATTATACAATTACGATTACAAGTAATTATACAAGTAATTATACAATTACGATTACAAGTAATTATACAAGTAATTATACAATTACGATTACAAGTAATTATACAAGTGTAAATTGTACCAAAAATTGAACTATTTTGCATACAACTCTGCCAAAAATTCAAATTTCAATTTTTTAAAGAATCCTTTGTTCAATCACGAGCTATACTTATCGACTAACAGAAAAAAAATGCTTTTTTAATTTGTGATAAAGCTATTATATGTTATCCTGACCACCACGAGGACACTTTTTTAAGGGTCTTCGGAAACCAGATCCCACTGGCCGAGTTTCCAAAATTATTGGATGAAATTTTTTTTAAATATTGCTGCAATGTTGCTCTTTTGTGTGCTGAATATTTTGGATAAAATAATTTATATATTATATATTCAAAAAAATACAGAAAATATGCTTTTTTGGCTGCGAAACCCACGTAACCCCTTAAACGCATTTTTCGCTAAATATTAAAACGGTGCACACTATCATAGGGAGAGTTTTCAAGCTATCCATCTCAAATGTTGGCACAACATTCTTCGCGCCATTCTTGATCTTGCTATGGAAGCTTTTTTTTTTAAATCTTCGTATTTTTTTTACCGAAAAACTGTAAAAGAATTCAGCTAAATTCGTTACTTTTTATTCAAACCGCCGGCATTTTGTCAATTTTAATTTTATAAAACTTCCATACCAAGATGGCAGATTTCATAGTGATTAAGAATCTTTTTACAAATTTTGTTTCAGATTATATTTACGGCCACAACCGTGTACACCCTGAGGACTCCTTTTTTTCAAAGACATTTTCAAACGTTAAAAAAAATGTAAAAAAATAAAAATGAACGTTTAAAAATTTATTTTTTGTTCTTCACGAGTGCTTTGATGTGACATCAAAAAATCAGACGGATTAGCGTATTTTTAACATAAAAAAGTCGCAAAGATCAGCTTTTTTTCGACCCGTTACACTGTGATGATCCCTTAAGGCCTTAGGCCACAGTAGCGGGTATAAAATCATGTGCGAATTTAACAATTTATTTTCGTATGAAAAAGTGATTCACTCATAACGTTAATTACACATCTATGTAGTATGAATATCAAGCTGTTAAAAATATATATATCTATATAGTTTTTTTTTCGATGTACAAAATGGCCGACTACTCGAAGCTTCTCGAAACAGCTTTTTTCCAATTGGCGTGACGAATAAATTCAACAATTTCCACTCGATTTACTTCAAATTCAAAAGTTATGTTCCTAATTGCATTTCGCAGAGAAGTACGTACGAAATTTCTGATTAATCGAAAAAATTTTATTTTAAGAGCAGTTTATGAGCAGTTATAACGAAATTTTTCACTGAAAAATAATTTCTTAAGTTCAAATACCTACAACTTTTGAATAAAACAATATTTTTAAAATTCCATACGTACTTCTCTAGGTATTCTAATGTAGATTAACGAGAATTTATGTTTTTTGTTCTAGTTAAAAATTGTCGATGCTAAATGTCACGCTGCGGAGCGCCCTAAAAAAAAGATAACAAAAGAAAATATTAGTAGTCGGCCACTTTGTACACCGAAAAAAAAAAAAAAAATTCTAACAGCTTGATATTCATACCAAATAGATGTGTAATTAATTTTATGAGTGAATCACGTTTTTATACGAAAAAAATGGTTAAATTCGCACATGATTTTATACCCGTTACTGTGGCCTAAGGCCTCAATGCAATCGAGGCTTTGCACGCGGCTGTGCACAAAGCTTTATCGGATTATGCGGTGACAGATGTAGGGCTTGAATAAGCAACAATCCTGATGCGCGAAATATAAACGCGAGATATCATCGAAACGCGAATCGGTGCGTAATCAGTCGGAATTTCAATCGGTTTCATTCATTGGCCGATCTACTTTTCTTCCACGTCGTAAGAGGATTTTCTCCGTGTTCAATTTGGCCGCACATGGATTTAATCTTTCGGGCGGGGGAATTTTTTTTTAAATCTGAAGTGACGTTAGCTGTTTTAGCGGAAAAAAATTGCTCGAAGTCCAATTTTTTTAGTGATTCGTGTTTATTTATTCTGGTAAAATAAAAAAAATAATGCAATAATTTATCACTCACATTATTGCCACGATATGCGAGCTCCGGCTAAATAAACAAAGCGAACATATGAACACGAAAATGACGGGCAGTGTGGGCCTGACGATACATATTTATTTGGCTTTTTTAATTGCTTTTCAATGTTGCTGTTATTTTCCATTGATCACTTCGAAGGAAGACGCGGAAATTATATATTATTATTATTGAATTTTATCATTTCTGCTTACAAGGTTTGATCAGAGCAAAAATCATAAAAGGAATTAATAATAAAATGGTAAATTAGATAATAATAATAATTGGTAAACTTGATTTTGTTTTAAAAAGATTTTATTGACACGTTGGACTTGGTTCGGAATTGAAATTAATGAACTTGAATTGGTAATTCATTGAAATGAATTACCTTAAGTTGAAACTAATAAAAATTTATGAACTTTTCAGATACTTCAGTTCTAAAATGGAAATTACTGTCCTAAATGGAATGGAAAGCATTTCCATTAGTAATCCATTACAAATGGTAATACTTTTCAAAACGTGTTTAAATGAATTAACTTCGATTGAAATCAATTCAAATGAATGAACTCATTAATGATTTGAATTATTTACCTTTTAAACTTATTGTTAGAGAAATTAACGAACTTGAATTGAAATTGATTGAGATTAATCGACTTATTAACTATTTCATTTTTCGAACTTAGTGGGACGAATGACCTCGAACTAAAATTGATTGACATTCATGTGCTTATTGGTTACTCAAATTGTTCCCTTTTTGAACTAAATGAAATTGATGAACTCGAATGGGAACTAACTGAAATTTTTCGAAATGAAACTAAAGAAACACGAAACTAAATCAAATTTTTTAAGTGAAACTCAATGAACTTGGAACTAAATGAAATTGATAAACTCAATGAAATGTATGAACTCACTCAGTACGTAAATAAGCTCCCCAAGCAGATAACTGATCGAAGAGCAGGCGATCCAATCTCCCTCAGACTTTATTTCTCGATAACTAATCGATTGTCGCAATTATTCTCTTCAACGAAATCTTTAGGAATGATAAAAGGATTCACCGGCATAAATGAAAGCTCCAACGTGCACTTTTGCCACGTACACTTTTCAGTGTGCATAGCAAAGGGTGAGCGAGTGAGTGCGAAGAGAGCAAGAGTTAAATTAATGAACTAAAGTGTACAAAGTGATATGAACGAAAAAAGTGAAATGGGAGTGACATTAATTTACTTAAAAAACTTAACATTTTCAATAACACTTAATTTCACCACACGCTCCAACAATCAACAGCAAGTAAGGACAACTGAAGATTTCCATGAAAAATCGAATTCCACCAAGACTCTTTGTACAAACTAACAACAATTACTCTGGCACACGAAGGCGACGAAAATTCGAACGAAGCGCGAGAACGATGCGTTTGCACTGCGACAGCCAATTTTATCCATATTGCTCGGCTAATTGTCAATATTCTTTAACCATTGTTAAGTTGCTTAAGTAGCGAGCGAGGTTACTTCACTTTGTACACCGCCAGGCACCATTTATTACCCATGGTGTTTAAATGACAGCTGTAGAGCAGGTCTTGGAGTGACCTATATAGAATATGCTAAAGAGGCTCCACCGATCGAGCGGACGAGATATCGATTCGCAAGCCGTTCTACTAATCGTCAATTATTACAGCACCAGCGATAATGTTGGCTTGAGAATATTATCTCGAGCCGATGCGATTTTTGTGTCCAATTTTCGGCTCGTCTCTTCGGCCTTAAGGGTGAAAAAGGGTAAAAATTCAGCGAGAGGACACGGCCAAATTTCGATACAATTCTTTCGGTAAAGTGAAAGAAAAATGATTTTGGCAAGAATTTTTTTTTTTGTTGAAATATCGCGTGAGCAGAACGTCGATGACGTCCAGTATTCTGCTTTTCCTAAAAATCATTTTAAAAATAATTTATCTAACTAATTTTTGACAATATTGTACAATTTATTTATTTAAATATCATACATAAATTTATTAAAATTTCAATTATCAATCGTATAAAGTTACGATTGTGTAAAATATACAATTGTTGATAAGTGCATGAAAATGGATCCCATTGGTCGGCATCTTCAAGAAGTAACAGACGGGGACATCCACGTCTGCGGTCACTCCGATTCGGGACACGTCGCCAGTATATTATGGTCCGTGACTACTTACCTCGGCTTTACGTAACTCATACACCTGAAAATCCCGAGTACGTGAAATTTTAACTGTGGCAGTTCTCTCTCTCTCTCTCTCTCTCTCTCTCTCTCTCTCTCGCTTCCCTCTTCTTCGAGCGTAAGTCCTTTCAAAAGATGAATCTAGGTGAAGGTAAAATGCCCTAAGCATTTTGCAGCGTTGCAGTTATGCTCAATTCCAGTCTTCTCTCTCTCTCTCTCTCTCTCTCTCTCTCTCTCTCTCTCCCCTCCCTCCGTATCTTTCTCTTCCATCGCGGACTAGTCAATCGTTTCGTACGGAAAGACACTGCGACGGGTCGAAAAGTCCATTTTTTGTGCATTTTCTCAAAGTATAAATATGCAAGAAAATGGGAAAAAATGTAAATTCTCAATTGACATGAAACCAAAATTTCCGTCAATGAAGTAGCTATCGTTGCCCGTAGCCGTTTTTTAAAATTTAGTATTTTTGAAGCCTCCGAATATACGTAAAAATAGCACGAAAAGTACACTTTTTTTAAACACCTGCCATTTTGCAGAATGTAGTTGTTTTTTTCTCGAAAAAACGGCTAGGTACGCCCAAAACTACTCTAATGTAGATTATCAAACTTTCTTACCTTCATTTTTCACATCAATCATTGTCGAGTTATCGGTCCGGCCGTTGGTCCACAATTTTTATGAAGAGACAATTGTACATCAATAACGTTGTTAATTTTAATTTTTGTTTGGTAATAATTTACACGAAACAAGTTAAATGTATGCTTAGTATCATACATTTTTTCCGAATCCCATATAAATAATCTAGCAGACAAAAAAGATCGGAAAAAATAGCTTCTTTTGGCCCGACACAGAGATGGCTTTATGGAAACTCGAAACATTATTTTTCGAAGAAAAAAAATCCTCGTTCATACTGACGTGCCGGTCGTGTGTTACAAAATCATTTTTTTCTATCCAGGTTGAAAAAAGATATCTCACATGTATTAGGATATATAATGATATATAATGATGTTACATTATTTCATATTATATTATAGTACATTCCATTATGTTATATATTACTACGCCTAATATAATATATTTTTTTATTACAATATATTTTATATTATATTATGTATATTATTATAATACATATTATATTACATCATACCGGGTGTCCCATTCGAATCTAACACATGATTTATCTCGAAAAATACTGCTCCGATCAATTATTACAGCGCTACGTCAACATTCTAGCGCTAAAATAGTAAAAATGATATTAAAAATCATGAACAGTATCAAAAAACTTTTCCTACAAAAGTTATTAGTTTCTGCCTGATAAATGTTTTGGTAGAGAAAAATGCATGATCCCATTTTGAAGAAACGTCGTCCATTCAACGTCGCCATTTTGAATTTTTCACCAGACAAATATTTTTTTTAACGTCCTCCTTCGAACCCGGGTTTATTATACTCAATACTTGATCGGAGTAGTATTTTTCGAGATAAATCAGGTGTAAGATTAAAACATGTACATGACAGTACATTATATTATATTATATTATATTATATTATATTATATTATATTATATTATATTATATTATATTATATTATATTATATTATATTGTATTATACTATAACATACGTAGCATGTAATAATATAAATGTTGTTATAATTATTTAACCACCTATTAGATTATAAGTAATATTATAATGGCTTTAAATAAAGGCATTTTAGTTACCCCCCCCCCCCCTCTCTCTGTCTGTCTCTCAAAGGGCGTATATCCCGCAAAAGTTCAATACTGCCATAGTTGCCTTAAGTTCGTTCCCGGAGGAAATAAAAATCCTCAAACTGAGCGACGAGAGTATCCATCCCCCTTTAGCCACGCCATCTTCCAGCAGTTCCTTCAAATGGAATGTTGTCCATTTTGCATTTCACACTGGACTTCCGGAGCGGCAAATGACTGACAATTTTTTGTTTTTTTTTTTCAAGAAATTACGACAATTTCCGGTGCAGTTACTTCAGGATTTTTTTTTGTTCCACAGCCTCTTTTTGAGCATTTTTTTTTCTCCACCAGGGATAACGACAAAAGATTTTTTTGTTCGCAGGAACAACGGAAAGTTGGCATCCGAAAAATTGAACGGCCACACCACAGAATTGCCGCAGATATCGACACTGAGACAGAGCATTCCACAAGTATGCGCGGTCACCGCGAAGAATATTCTCCTCGTCACATTTGGCTCGACCCTGGGCTTCCCGACGATTCTACTTCCGGCCTTGCAGAAGAAGAACCCGGATATACCCGTCACGCTGGATGATTTGACGTGGATAAGTTAGTTTTTTTCCCACATTGTTACATAAATATTCATGAACGCAAACGACAACTATGATGTCTGAAAGGAAAGAGCAAATTACCGATTTGTAATTCTTATTACCTTGTTGCAAGATTCATTCGATGTTTTTTTTTTTTGAAGGTTAGATGTGATGACTCAGTGATTGTATAAATATTTATCCATTTATCAAAAAATTGTTAATTTTCAACTTACTATATGAATAGTAATAACAAAAATAACAATTGTTACCATAATTGAATGAGAAAGCTGACAATAAGAACAACGAAATAGTAAAAATTATAATAACAATAAAAATAGTGATATTATCATTACTACTTGTTATTATTATCACTGTTATATAATAGTTATTATTATTACTGTTATAATAACAATAAAAATAGTGATATTATTGTTACTACTTGTTATTATTATTACTGTTACTATACGATTATTGTTACTATTTAATATACTATTGTATACTATTATTATTACTATAATACTATTACTATCATTACAACTAAATATTCTATTTTTATTATTTATCGGTAACAATATAGTTACTAATAGTAGTCGTTTTATTATTCGTGGTATACCGCTCTAGGATATTTGCACAGAAGATTCCCCCCTACGTATATGTGTCGCTATAGAATATTTTCCTATTACGAAACTTACACTCTACTGTTGTTTTGCTTTTCGTCTCGAGGCGAGGAAAAAATTGCTGATTTTCATGATTTTTTTCAAAAGGAAATACTTCTTCACCTTTTTTGAGACTTAGGGTATCTTTTATTACTACTTTTGGCTGTTACATGGTATTTTTTTACTTTTATTAATCTTAACAAATGGCGGCGGTATGGCATGGTCTTCAGAAGGGGTTGCGGCGGAGGTTGTCAGACAGCGTGACATATAGCGTCCGCGGGGTTAAGCGGAAAAAAAACCAACGATGACTCTGCTTTCATTGACACTCATACGCAGAATATGAACCAAGAAAAAGAGAGAAATGTTGAAATTCGATGAAATGGTACGCTTTGAAACAAAAAGATTGGATTTTCCGAAAAAAATGGCTACAGTTTGCAATCAAAATATACTTCTTTTCAACTTTTATAAGATCAATTAGAATCTTAGTCTTTTCGACAAACGAATGAACAATTAGCCTTTTCGATAGTAAGGTTAGAAAGATTCATACCAAATTTCATAGAAATCGGTCGATTATTATTTTCTAGCTATACGTCACGCCAGTTTTGAAAATGCAGTTTAGAAGACCGTGCCATATTAACGTCATTTTTAAAGATTAATCAAAATTGAAAAATACCATGTAACAGCGAAAAGTCGTAATAAAACATACCCCGAGTTTTAGGAACAGTCAAGGAATCTTTCCTTTTAAAAAAAAATAATGAAAATCAGCTAACTTTTTCCTCGACCAACGGTATCTCGCAGCCTGAAAAAAACGAACGTACGGATAGACACTACCGTCATCTAATGCACGTAAGCCATTTACGAAAAAAGAAAATTATAAAAATAAGATTGAAAAGAGTGTAATAGAAAAAAATAATAACAATGAGAGTGAGGAATCTAATAAAATAACAACGACAACGACAACGACAACGACAACAACAACAACAACAACGAACACAAAAACGACAACGACGACGGCAATGACAACAACAACAAAAACGACAACAACAACAACAAAGACGACGACGATAACAACGACAATGACAACGACAACAACAACAATGAGAACAACAGCAATAACAGCAAAAACGACAACAACAACCACGACGACGACAACAACAACAACGACAACAACAACCACGACGACGACAACAAGAACGGCAACAACAACAGCAACAACAAAAACGACAAAAACAGCAACAGCAGCAAAAACGACAACAACAACCACGACGACGATAACAACGACAATGGCAACGACAACAACAACAGCAATAACAGCAAAAAACGACAACACCCACGACGACGACAACAACAACAACGACAACAACAGCAAAAACGACAACAACAACCACGACGACGACAACAACAACGACGATGACAACGACAACGGCAACGACAACAACAACAGCAACAACAAAAACGATGACAACAACAACAACAACAAAAACGACGACAACAACAACAACGACGACAACAACAACAACGACGACAACAACAGCAAAAACGACAACAACAACCACGACGACAACAACAACGACGACGACGACAACAACGACAACGGCAACGACAACAACAACAACAACAATCACAACAACAACAACGACAACAACAATAATAATAACAATAATAGTGAAAATAGTCGAATCGGAAAAAAATAATGATAAGAGTGAAAAAAGCGAAAAAAATAATAATGTGTACAGAATATTTAAGGATTAATTTTTTTCTGCTCTTTTCCAACAGGCAGCATAAATCTTTTCGCTGTGCCTCTCGGATGTGTCGTCAGTGGACCATTGTCCCAAGCTATTGGAAGAAAGAAGTCGATGCTGGTCGCGAACATACCATTCATCACGGCCTGGGTGTTAATGCATTACGCGACCACAGCGACTATGCTATTTGTTCCGTTGGCACTGACGGGACTGACCGGTGGCCTAATCGAGGGACCGGTGCTTACCTACGTGGCCGAAGTGACGCAACCCCATCTTCGTGGCCTCTTATCAGCGACCTCGACGATGTCAATTATCCTCGGTATATTCACGCAGTTCTTGGCCGGAAGTCTCGCCAATTGGAGAACCGTGGCACTGATAAATCTCGCGTTTCCGTTGTTGTGCCTCACTGCACTCTTACTGGTGCCCGAAAGTCCGTACTGGCTCGCAGGTAAGAAGATTCGGGGACGTTCGAATTTTGCAAATTTTTTACGTTACTTGGGGTTTTTGCAAATATGGGGTGTTAGGAAGGTCGATGCAAAGCCTTAAGGGGTCTTCTCACTTTAGACGCTAAAAAAGGATATTTTCATTAATTTTTTCGATAGGTTTGTATTATAGATATTGATATAAAAGTTGTTACACTTAATAAATACACTTTCGAAATACATTCACTTTTTTTTTTAATTTATTTAAGTCACTATTTATAGACGAAAATGGTAGTTAAAAAAATGTCCCAAAAAATCGTAGGTCTGCGCTGTTGATGAAATTTCGGAGATGGATTATCCGAAACGAAAAATCAAACGGTTTTAGATTCAGTATGTTAAGGAGCGAGATGCAGTCAGAGGGGTGAAAAAAGAGCATTTTCAATCATTTTTTTTTAATAGTAATTAAGTTTGTTTTACAAAAGTGGTTACACAGACTTTTTATGTTATATTTCAACCTGACTTGTACAAATTTTTAAAGAAAAATATTGATTATTTATAAAAATATCGCCATCTTTGTCGGACCCCCTTCGGCATGTAGTGATTTGCGGTGACCGTCACAAAATTTTACTGGATCTGAAATTTAAAAAAACCAAAAAAAAAATCATTTCTTTAATAATAAATCTAGTCCGTAATTGAAGCTTTTTTTTTAATTAACAAAAGGAAAGCTTCCGACAGATAACTTTTGATTTTCGACCAAAAAATCGCTCGTTTATCGTTTAAAAAAAATAGAAATTTTCAACAAAAATGAAAATTCTCCGATTAAGGACTAGTCTTTAATGCTATCAATAATCACACCAAATTCCATCAAAATCCATCGAGTGGTTTTTGAATTATAGTGGTCACCGACTTTAAAAATACAATTGCGAGAAAAACGCGTTTAAAGTTTTTCGATGTGGATGAGGAATTAGATGGTCGTAAAATGTTAAGCTCGATGGATGAGGCTAAACTTACTTCATGTATTTTGATCTGCCGCATCCAAATATCACAATTTTTTTGCCGAAAAGTCGAGCACTCCATTGTTTATAGCCAATTGTTGAAACAATTTTTCAAAAAATTAAAGTTTTTCGGGATGAATTATTAAAAAAAAAATATTTTGGACAATTTTAAAACGAAAGTATTTCTTATACAATTTTGCTAAAATTCATAGTTTTTGAGTAATACATTTTTGAAAATTTCCGAAAGAGTTTTCCAATGTTGCACTTGATTTATATATAGAAATACTAATTAAAAAATTACTTACATCGAATCATCAATTCCTGGCCCATACAATAGGGCTTCTGCCTGTGCTTATGATACGTAGCGACGATAAGTGACACAATTTATCAAGCCTCTCCTAACCTAAAAATCCACGGTCGGCAATTACTCGAATTTGCTTTCACAAATCCTCTTTCACACATCGTTGCACGAAAATTAAACTAGTTTTCGACTTTTTGGAAATGCTCAAGATGTTTTCCGATGTAAAATGACACCAAAGTGTACACTTGTGTACACTCGCGTGTAAGCCGTATGCATAACCTATTCGGTCGCGTTCGAACGGTGACGTCACAAGCGCCAGCGTCGATAGCGCGGCGTTTTTTGGCGCCAACATCTATGCAGTTTGAATTCTCGTGATATGAAACAATTAATAATTATCTTCAGAATTATTTTAAAGACAAACCCTTTTGACACTTTGTTTTTTTAATCACAAAATATCAATTCCAAAAAAACGAACGTTTTTTCAACAGCTCAATTGTTCCGAAAGTCCTTAAGGATGTTGAGTCCCAAGGTGCAAATGATAATAAAATTCTGAAAATTTGGCATGATTTTGTATGAAGTATTTCAGAGGTCGTGTAAACATTTCACGACAATTAGAAAGCTCGTTATTGAACAATTAACATTCACAAATTAAATCTTGTCTTGTGGAAACTGATGTAACTTTGCAATAAGTTTTTTTTTGACCTCTCACTTTTGTAATATCTAGAATATACTGAAAGCAACGGAAACAAAACGAAGTTTATTGATACATTTTTTTTATTTCTTTTAAAAATTGTTCTTAACAAAATGTTAATTTTTTAAGGCGTTACCCCCACTTGTAGCGCAAAAAGGCCTTTTTCATGAATTTTTTTAAAGAAAACTACCAAACTTTTTTAATCGATCAATATACCATCTTAAAGAACACATCTTGAAGAACTTTCAGTAATTTTTTTATTGAAAAATATTACACTGTTTAGTGGCAAATGGCCGTCAATGAAATAATGTTTTTATATACACGGTTTGCGGTGACCAACATTGCGGCGAAGTGGATCATCTGAAAAAAAAATGCGGATGGATTTAGTCAAATATAAGTATAAACTAGTCTTTAATCGAAGGATTTTAAAAAATATTCATTTTTCACAAAATGGCGGACAGTCAAAGTTAATGGTTCGATTTTAACGAAAAAAAACGGCCGTTTTTTGGCTATAAAACGGCCATTCTTTTTCGAAAAAAAAAATCGAACGATTAAAGACTACATTTTTATGTATTAAATAAGCCTGCAAAATTTCAAGAAGATCGGTTCATTAGTGTTCGAGTAATCTTGGTCACCGACTTCAGAAATGCCATTTTGAGAAAAACGCGTTTAAAGTTTCAATTTCAGGTGTTCAATTCACGGATTCTTCTCTTTCAACGCTCATATCTCAGTCAATTTTGTTCGGATCAACTTGAAATTTTCAGGACATATTCTCAGATACTTATACTTCAAAAAAATGCAATAGAAAAAATCGATTTTTTCAAAATTGAAATTCGTGAAATTTTAACATGACCTCTTAAATACTTCATACAAAAACGTACCAAATTTTCAGAATTTTCTTATCATTTTTTATTTCAACCCCTAAGGAGGTTGAAGTAATGATGATAGAATACTGAAAATTTGGTATACGTTTACAAGAAGTATTCAGGAGGTCGTGTAAAAATTTCATGACGATCGAGAAGCTATTTATTGAACAATTAACATTAACATTTTTCATAGGGACTCAAGATCCTTAATACATCGCGATGATATTTGTTAAGGTAAGGGACGCACGAAGGAGGCCGTAAAGGCCCTCTGCTTCCTGCGGGGGTGGGTGAGCCCAGCTCACGTACAGGACGAGCTACGAAGCATCATGACGACAATCGAGGAACCCTCCGATCGGCAGAACGACTGCACGAAGAAAGAAGCCTGCTGGAAACGGTATTTCCGGAAATCCGTTACGAGGCCCTTCCTGCTGGTGACAATTGCCTTCTTCGCTTCCGCCTTCGGTGGCTCGGCCACCCTGCAAACCTACGCGGTCTCCATATTCGACAAGATGGACGCACCCATGGAAAAGTACACGGCGGCCGTGTTCCTCGGCGTTGCCGAATTCGTCGGCACGCTCACGTGCGTTTTCACTATCCACTTCTTCGGAAAACGGAAGTTGACGTTTTTCTCGCTGACCGGGACGGGCCTGTGCTTCCTCTTCAGCGCTATCTACGCGTACCTCCTGAACTACGAGCTGATCGACACCGTGGCTTGGACATGGCTGCCAACGACGCTCCTCATCGGCTCCGCCTTCCTGTCACACGTGGGAATAAGACTTTTGGCATGGGTCCTCACCGGCGAGGTCTTTCCCGCCATGGTTAGTTGGTCCTTTACCCCTTCTCGTTCCGTAACAAACTTCGGGAGGATTGTGGAAAAATTCTGCATAGCAGAGCCGCGCGACAATGTACCCAAAACTCATTTTCCCTATACATTGTTTTGGGAAAAAATTACCCGAAATAACGCGAAAAAAGTTCCCTAAATTACTCGAAAAAAATGTACCCGAATAACTTGAAAAAAATTCTCTAACTCGAAAATTTTTGCTGAATTACTCAAAAAGATTTCCACAAATTACTAAAAAAAACCCTAAATAATTTGAAAAAAATCCCGAAATTAATAGAAAAAATGTTTCTACATTGCTCTAAAAAATTCTCTCGGCTACTCTAAAAAGCTTCTCTAGAATGCTGTATAAAATTTCCATAAATTACTCTAAAAGGTTTGTCTGAACTGAGTCTAAACAATTCTCTAAATTACTCTCGAAAATTATCCCAAATTACTCTAAAAAATTACCCGAAATAACGCGAAAAAAATTCTCTACCTCGAAAATTTTTGCTGAATTACTCAAAAAGATTTCCACAAATTACTAAAAAAAACCCTAAATAATTTAAAAAAAAATCCCGAAATTAATAGAAAAAATGTTTCTACATTGCTCTAAAAAATTCTCTCGGCTACTCTAAAAAGTTTCTCTAGAATACTGTATAAAATTTCCATAAACTACTCTAAAAGGTTTGTCTGAACTGAGTCGAAAAAATTCTCTAAATTACTCTAGAAAATTGTTCCAAATTACTCTAAAAAAATACCCGAAATGACGCGAAAAAATTTCCCCAAATAACTTGAAAAAAAATATTCAAATAACTATAGAAAATTTCTCTAAACTACTCAAAAAGATTTCCACAAATTACTCCAAAAAAAATCCCGAAATTAATCGAACAAATATCTCTACATTATTCTAAAAAAATTCTCTCGATTACTCTAAAATGCTTCTCTACAATGCTGTATAAAATTTTCATAAATTACTCTGAAAGGTTTCTTTGAACTGACTAAAAAATTCTCGAAATAATATGAAAAAAAAATCCTTGAATAATTTGAAAAAAATTCCCTAAATTCCTCGAAATAATTTCTCTACAATACTCGAAAAAATTTCTCTGAACTTCACTAAAAAGATTTTCTAGAATGCTGTATAAAATTTCCATAGATTACTCTAAAAGGTTTCTCTGAATTGACTCTAAAAAGGTTCTCTAAATTACTCTAAAAATGTTTCACCCATTTTCAGGAAAAGAAAATTACCCGATTTCTATTTGAAAAAAAAAACCTTTATTATTCTACACAATTTTTACTCTAAAATATTTCCCTAAAATTCTCCAAAAAATTTCTCTAGATTTCTGTAAGAAAAGTCCTTTGATTTCTGTTAAAAAAATCTCTTAATTTCTTTTTAATAAAACTATTAATTTCTCAACACAAGTTCCCTAAATTTCTCTTGAAGATTTCCCTTAATTTCTCTAGAAAATTTCTCTAACATTCTATTAAAAACTTCCCTTAATCGCCCTTCAAAAATTAGCAAAAAATTTCCGCATTTACCTTAATCCTCTAAAAAAAATTGCCTCAATCTTTAGGAATACTTTTTTCTAATCTAACTTTTTGCCTCAATATTTAGGAATACTTTTTTCTAATCAAAGGTTTTTCGTCTGTGCCCCCATTGTTCTAATAAAAATCCTAAATTTCAGTAAACATTTTTCATAACTTCCACTAAACACACGATTTTCAAGACAAAATTGCGTGAAATTATATACACCTTAATTGTTCTAAAAACATTTTCTAAACTTCCCTGAAATATTTGTCCGGTATTTCTCCAAACACGTTTCCCTAAATGTCTAAATCGTACCCAAATTTCTCTAAAAACAAGACCCTCAATTTCTCTGAACAACACCGCTGTGAAAAAATTCCCAAACTCGTCTGGAAATCTGTTTATTCCCCCTAAGTGTCCGTGAAACATTTACCCAAATTTCTGGTGACAATCGTGTCAAAATATTCCCTAAATTTCCCTTAAAAAAATCATTTCGAGATTTTTTCGAAATTTCTTTTGACGCGCCGATCGAATTGGTCGTTGCAGGTTCGGGCGAGTGCGACAGGTGTCGCAGCATCGATCGGTTACATATTCACATCGATATCGAACAAAATTTTCCTGTATATGGAGAACGGGATGGAACTCTCGGGTACGTTTCTCTTCTACGCCGCCATGAATCTTCTTACTGGCATGATACTCTACTTCATTCTGCCAGAGACGGAGGGCAGAACGCTCCGTGAGATCGAGGAACATTACGCCGGCGTCAATAATCTCAAGAACAAGCCTGCCAAAAAAGCACTGCCTATCAAGGAAAAATGGGCTGCCTCGAATCCGGCCGTCGTTATTGACGACACGGAAACGAGACTTTGAATCCTTGAAGAATCTTGTGACACCTCAAATCGCGGTTCGATTGAAAATTACATTTCAAAATACACACCCGGTGACAATTACACATGGCCTAGTGTTTTTTAAGGGACTTCCGCGAAAATTTTGACCACCGACAAAAATACGATTTCTAATCGTTTTTCAAGTCTTCTTCGAAAAAAGTCATAGCGTATTTTCGTCGTGTAGTATCGTTGTATTATTTGCCGGAAAAATTGAGAATTGAGCATCAGAAATCGCAATTCCATTTCGCGTACAGCAGAATGAAGATAATTCAATTCCGAATACAATTTTGAGATTTTTTCGGGCAACGTTCCTACATCGAGAGAAATATGATAAAAAATGCCTTTTAAAATGCACAAATGAAATTCAATTCCAATGAAAAAAACGTTTCTCAGGAGTGTGTCGTATTAGGAATTTGATTATCTCAATTCCGCTGAACTCAAAATGAAATTTTGTTTTTTTTTTTTCGGAATGCTCGATGTTTTTAGCAAATACCATTCGTTAAGGGGTCCTCTCACTCTAGACGCGAAAAAAGTTATTTTCATGATTTTTTTTTATAGGTTCATATTATAAATATTGATATAAAATTGTTACACTTAATAAATACCATTTCCAAATACATTAAAATAATTTTTCAATGTATTTATGTAACCCAAACAAACTTTAAACGCGTTTTTCGCGATACAACGTTTTTCGACGGCTCGATAAAATCTCTCAAACTACTGAACCGAACCTTATAAAATGTTAACCACATATTCTTTACAACTATAGCCATAGCGCATATGGAAGATTAAAAAAAATTTGGTATTTACTATTTTTTTGCCAAAAAACACTGACGAAAACACGTTTTTTGGTTTTCTTTTTTGAAAAATGTCCACCATTTTGTTATTTTTGCATATATAAAAAATCGTATGATTTTTGATATATGCAAAACCGTTTAATTTTGTTTGTTTCGGATGATCCATGTTCGAGATTTCATCAACTGCGCAGACCTACCATTTTTTCAGGACACTTTTCTTACTACCATCTTCGTCTATAAATAGTGATTTAAATTTTTTTTAAATGTTTTTTTATGTATTTCGAAAGTGTATTTATTAAGTGTAACAACTTTTATATCAATATCTATAATATAAACCTATGAAAAAATTCATGAAATTAGCTCTTTTTAACTTCTAAAGTGAGAAGACTATTTTTTTATTATATTTAAGAATATTTTTTCTTGAAGAGGACTTGGAAAATCATTAAATATAATTTTTTTCCCAGTTATAAAAATCTTCGCGCCAGGCCCACGCAAAATACATGACCACTGTATAAATGTTACCCTGTAAATATATATATTTATATAGATTTTATCGAACCGATGTATATATATATATATATATATATATATATATATATATATATATATATATATATATATAGTTATATATATTTTGTTTGAATATTTCAATATTACTAAAATATATAACGATATATGTATATATATTTATAACTCAAGGGACGAAGCAGTCTCACCGCCATACAACTAAAAATAATTTGTTCGAGCAGGTTGGCCTACGTGAAAAGTTACGAATTGACATTTCGGAATGTATGCACTGTAATAACAAATGTTTTAAATGTACATTTTTTTCGTTCTCAGCGAAAGAAAATACGTTTTTGGTAAAATTTTGGTTTGTAACATTTCTAATAGGCCAACCTGTATATATATATATATTTATATATATGTATACATGTTTCCTTTAATAGGAACAAAATCAATTTTCTGTAAATACACTATTTTCTCATGATCCATTGCGTTTTAATTGAAATATATATATATATTTACGTTATTAATACAAGAATAATTGATTATAATTCAAATTTCTTGGCGGCAAGCACAGTCGATCAAGTAGTTTCCCTCTCCCCACCGCCGAGCACCTTTTCCTTCTTATCATCGACCCTCGGCACTACAGAACTCTCCTCTGCCGACTGCCGAATCGGCACCTCGTCGCTCGGCTCTTCCGAATCCGCGAACGGTTTGAAATACTCTTCGACGAGACCGAGAAACTTTTCGTGGCGTAGTATCTTCAAAACGCGCAATACTTGCATCGGGATACACGGTAACTTCGTGGCACGCACTTTCACGCGTTTCGATAACCTTTTGCGAATTCCTCGACGTAGAATTTTGTCCGCGTGTGTTTTCTCTGATCTATAAGGGATTTCGAAGACGTTGAGAACGACCCACAGAAAGTTAGATTTCTCGAAAAGATTTCCTTAAAATTGTCTGAAAAGACTGCCGTACTTTCTTTTAAAAAAAATACCTAAATTTGTCTTAAATTCTCTCTTAAATTCGTCTAAAATTTTTCTAAATGCCTAAATTTGTCTAAAAAGTTTCTAAAATTTTTCTAAAAAGTTTCTAAAATTTGTCTAAAAAGTTTCTAAAATTTGTGTAAATTTTTTCTTAAATATGTCTAAAAATTTCCAAATTTTGTCTAAAATAAATTTTTCGTCCTAAATTTTTCTTAAAATGTTCCTTAATTTGTCTAAGAAATATCCTAAATTTGTCTTAAAATGTTCCTAAATTTGTCAAAAAAGTGTGATAAATTTATCTGAAAATGTTGCCAAATTTGCCTTCAACATTTTCCTAATTGTGTCTAAAGATTTCGCTAAATACGTCTAAAAAACCCCACAAATTCTCTAAATACTCTTCCCAAAAAATCCCCCGAGTATCTGAAATAAGTTTTTCAAATTTGCCTCTATTTGACTAAAAAAAATTGCTAAATTTCACCCAGAATTTTCCCTAATTTTCTCTAAAACTACCCATAACTTTCTCTAAACATACTTATTTCTAGCCAAAATTCTCTAAAATGATCGAAAACTTTGTTTTTCTAACGAATTCCCGAAATGTACGTAAAAGCTTTATTTAAGTTTCACTGAATAAGTTTCCCTGAATGTCTAGAATTCACCTAAATTTGTCTAAAAAAAATTTCCTCAATTTCTCTATGCAATATTGCTAAAAAAAATGTCCCATCCGTATGGGATTGCACTATATTTGTACATGGAGAATGGGATAGAACTCTCGACGGAACGCAACGTAGCTCGGAAGTTGAATATAGTACTTGGGACCGACTGTAACGGTATAGGTTTTCCGCAGTTTCCCTGTGCCCATGTCAGAATTGTCATGGTGAATGCGATACAAAGGGGGAAGAAAAAGTGGAATAAGGTGAGCACGTATAGGAGACGGATAGCTGGAACAGATCCAAAAATGGCGGATCCTTGATTTAAAAAAGTATATACATGTTTGTACGTATGTATGTATGTATAGACATATGTATGCACGAGCTCGTACCGAACTCGTGTCCTCTTCTGATTTTTACGATGTACTTGAACCGCCGATGAACGATGCAATTGATTGACACTCGTAAAACTTGATTTCTCGTGGGAAATTATTTCCACTCTGTCCCTCAAGACATTATGCGTCATTCTTCTGCTTGAATGAATCAATCTTTTAAACGTTGATTTTTCAATGATAAAAAAAAAACAAAAAAACAGGTTATTTCAACTGCCAAACGAAGTTGGAGAGAGGAAGAGAAATGAAGCGACGTGTATCCGTTGCTATGGCATCAAATAAGCATAATAGTAACAATAAAATAATAATAATAATAACATATTTCGTACGTATTATTTTATATAATAATAATAATCACATATTTCATTCCCATTCTTTTATATAACAACAACAACAACAAAAAGAACAACAACAACAACAACAACAAAAAGAACAACAACAACAACAATAATAATATTGACACATTTTATACGTTATTATTACACATTATTGTTTTATGTAACAATAATAATAACATTCTACAAATACAAAGAATAATCATTATTGTTAGTACTATCACCGTAAGCGAATTAATAAGAATTAGCAATTGCTGCAACAAATTGGGAAATTATAATGTTTATATGCGCCTATGAGTTAAAAAAAAACGGGTATAAAATCATGTGCGAATTTAACAATTTTTCTTCGTATGGAAAAGTGATTCACTAATAAAATGAATTACACATCTATTTAGTATGAATTTCAAGCTGTTAGAAAAAATATATATTTTTTGTCGATGTACAAAATGGCCGACTACTCGAAACCTCTTGAAACAGCTGTTTTCTAATTGGCGTGACAAATAACTTCAATTTTCACTCGATTTACTTCAAATTAAAAAATTATGTTCCTAATTGCATTTCGCAGAGAAGTACGTACGGAATTTCTGATTAATCGATAACTTTTCATTTTATGAGCAGTTTATGAGCAGTTATAACGAAATTTTTCACTGAAAATTCGTTTCTTAAGTTCAAATACCTACAACTTTTGAATAAAACAATATTTTTCAAATTCCGTACATACTTCTCTAGATATTCTAATGTAGATTGACGAGAATTTGTGTTTTTTGTTCTAGGTAAAAAATTGTGGATGCTAAATGTCACGCCGCGGAGCGCCTAAAAAAAGATAACGAAAGAAAATATTAGTAGCCGGCGATTATGTACATCGAAAAAAAAAATACATTTTCTAACAGCTTGATATTCCTATTAAATAGATGTGTAATTAATTTTACGAGCAAAACACTTTTTCATATGAAAAAAAATTATTAAATTCGCACATGATTTTATACCCGTTACTGTGGCCTAAGGCCTTAAAACGATAATGATGATAACAAATCAGTGAAGTAATTTTTTCGTCGAAAATCAAACTTTTTTTCTATGGCTTGCCATTTTCGTAATCGTCAAAATTTCAAGAAGGGCATCAGTTTATACGAACGTTTTATTATTATCCCAAAAGCACAGTTTTTTATTTCTCGTTTCAGATCGCCCTATTATCTAGAACCGCCTACACCGATTGGCCATACAGCAGCGGTGGCACTTTGTTCAAATAATGATAACTCCATTGTTTATCAATATTTTTTACTTTGAAAAAACCTCTAAATCGGCTCGACTACGTATTGATTTTCTGTAAAATTCCGACCTCGTAAAGCCAATCCTCTTATCAAAAAAAAAAAAAAAATATATATCGATCTCTTTTTTCGGGCCCGAACCTGCTGCAGACCCAAATTTTCTTCGTCTTCCTCAACTGTAGTAATTATTATAAGTGCATACTCAATTGGTGCAATAATTATTGACCATTGACACAGTCCCCTGGTTCATCCGTAGCCTTGCTAAAAAAATTTAATTGTCTGGCAGCTCCATAAAA